>JBBPJS010001270.1:0-11499 GCA_038088835.1 Singerocomus rubriflavus
TTGAAAATCATCCACACTAGTGTCTGGGCCGGCCAAAAGCGTTTAGGACAGCTCGCAAAATGGAAGACGGCTGAGGAGGTAGCTGCTTTGGTTCGCTCTCTGCCCGTTGAGGAACAGCCCAAGCAAGTGATTGTCACTCGAAAGGGAATGTTGGGTAAATACGGTTTCTATTCCCGTGAACTTCATTCACCATTTTTCCAGATCCTCTCGAGGTGCATTTGCTAGACTTCCCCAACATTGTCATCAAGGGTAGTGAATTGCAGCTGCCCTTCCAAGCATGCATGAAGATGGAAAAGTTCGGTGATTTGATCCTTGTAAGCCTTACAGATCCCTCTCGAAACTCTAGTACCCTAATGCCAGCATTGTAGCGTGCTACACAACCTCAGATGGTGCTCTTCAGTCTATATGGTTTGTCCGATTTTCCCTTAATGATACTGGTCTCACTCTCCAATAGATGACTGGTTGAAATCCATCTCTAGCTACACTGCCTTCTCTCGTCTGATCCTCCTTTTACGTGGGCTGCATGTCAACAACGAGAAAGCGAAGATTATCCTTCACCCTGACAAGTCCACGATTACGGAACCCCACTTCGTGTGGCCAACTTTGACGGATGATGAGTGGATCAAGGTGGAGGTTGCCATGAAGGACCTCATCCTGGCTGTGAGTACCCCACTACCCGCTGTTAGTTGCCTGTGGTGTCTTATCCTTTAACCGAAGGACTTTGGCAAACGTAATAGTGTCAATATTGCGTCATTGACGGCCAGTGAGATCCGCGACATCATTCTTGGACAAGAGATCGTTGCACCCTCCGTACAACGCCAACAAATGGCAGAACTGGAGAAAGGTACCGAAGCCCAGGGACAAGTTACGGCTATCCAAACGTGAGTCATCGAAGACGTCAATAGATGTTCTGTTCACCTTGATACTAGCCAAACGACGAACATCCATGGAGACACCATCCAGACGGTCACAAGTAAGTAGTTAACCTCAGTAACTGCGCGTACTGCGTTGAATGACGTGATCCTATCGTAGCCACGAGCTACGAACAACAGGTATTCAGCAGTAAATCTGACTGGCGCGTCCGTGCCATTTCCGCAACCCATCTTCCACTTCGTCTTCAACATATCTATGTCTCCAATGATGACGTGAAAGACGATGCCGCTTCATATACATACGTGCTACCAAAGAATGTTCTACGCGCCTTCATCAGCGCTGCGGACTTGCGAACTCAGGTTGCCGTGTTCATGTATGGTACCTCGCCGCCAGACAACAAACAAGTTAAAGAGATCAAGGCAATAGCCTGGGTACCCCAACGTGGCAGCAACAACAACGTTGAACTCCCGGCTCAGCTCCCCAAGGATGACTTTTTACTTAAAGATCTAGAGCCTCTGGGGTGGATCAAGACGCAAGCGCTCGAGCTCAACCACCTTTCGCCTACGGATGTTACGACACAAGCAAAGCTTATGGCAGACCACCCCGAATTTGGTTCATCGACGATCTGTATTGCGGCTTCGTTTACCCCCGGATCCGTCTCATTGTCCGCTCATTCATTGACTGTTGGCGGATTCGAGTGGGGTCGTAAAAACATGGACAACTCAGCTAATCCGCCAGGCTTCAACCCCAACATGTCTGAGCGTGTGCAGCTTCTGTTGTCGGATCGTATCTTCGGTATGACTCTCGTGCCTGAGGGTAGAGTGTGGAATTATGGTATTGGCCTCACTCAGCTGTGGTCATCCAACTTGCCATATAGTATGACTCTAGATACTCCGCTCCTCTTCTGGGCGGAGGAACACCGACCTGCCGCATTCTTGACTGTGAGCTGACTTTCACCTCTTTTTACAAAACTTGTTGCTTATAAGTCACTTTGTAGTTTGCGAACTTGGAACAGGGTGACGATAGCGCAGATGTAGAAAATAGCTTTGCGTGATGTATTGTAATCCCTTGGACTCGTATGGTCATATCCCTCGACTACAGTATTTGTGCACGTTGCTTTGCAATTCTATTGCATGTTCACTCGAACTTTTGGTAACTTACCTGTAACTGGACGCAACAAGCATGTAAACAGGCGATCAAATTGCTCTCGAGTCGTAAGGTAGTTTCAAGGTGCAAGAAATTAGCAGTGAAGTGATACAATCTTTCATGTGGTTATGAAACCAAGCGAAACCACTGATCCGCGTTGAGAGAGTGCCACCAGCTTACTTTCCTCTCGCTCTGCAGATCCAGACTTGTCTACTTCGAGTTTCTCTGGCCGTGCCACCGTGACTATGTGGGGCCGGGAGCCTTTCCGAGGTGGAGGGGAAAGAGCCACAAAGTCGCGGTCTGGTTCAAACGGCAGAATCTTGAGGGCATTCATTGTGCTCGATGACGATGGGATCTGCCGGAAAGGACTGCGAGGTGGAAGCTTCGGAATAGTCGGTGTGACAGGAGTTTCGAGTTGGAGGAAGTTTGCGTCATTTTGTGTCGTTATGATATGTTCACCAAGCCCAAATGCGTGGGTGGACTCAGAATAAAGATCGTCGTCGTTGTCATCGCTAAGATCCAATGTGCTAACCTCGGCGGGAGGCGTCAAGGAGGAAGACCGGACAGAAGAAAACGAGATGGGAGGGGTGCTCAGGATTCGTAAACGTTGTTTGATGGATAGGCTTCTTGGGGGATGAGAAGCAGGCTGGATGGTGTTGAAGTTTCCTGAGAGGGACGAAGTTGGACGCGACGATGGTCCGGATACGGGATGAAGATCCGACGAATCAGTACTCGAGTTCCAATGATGGTCCTGGGCAAATGCAGCTTCATCAGGTCGAGGTGGGAGAGCAGACGAAGGAGGTGGCTTGGGGGAGGTCAAAGAGAGCCGCTGAGCACGCTGTACGATAGAACCTCTGAAAGACTTTTGCGGAGCAGGAACAGGTAGAATCGAAGTAGGACCCGACGCGAATTCCTGGACCGTTGGGGCAGGAGGAGGAGCAAACTTGGGTGCTGGTCGTGGTGGCGGCATAGAACGTCGTTTAATTCCTCCAACGTACGCCACAGGCGACGAGCGAGGAACCGACACTGACACCGGCCTCGATGACGTTTCTACGCCAACAACCGATCCTGATGGTGAAGGGAACGGCTCACCACGAGAGGACAACGGTCTCCGAAGCAGATCTCGCGAATCAGAGGTGCTTGCTGAATTAGTACTACACGCCGAGGAACCAGAGGAGCGTTTCCAGAATGTAGGGGACAGCGAGGAACCGCTCCTTGGACTGTGTCGGGCCTGAGAATGAGAATGAAAGGAAGAACTGCTCGGAGAGCGGTCAGGGACGCAAGTGACCGGTACAGATATGCTCAAATCCATTGAGGTATGGTGGTTTTGCTCAGGCGACGATGGAATGGAAGGTGGGGGCCCTGACGGTGGTGTGAGCTGCTTTGGCAGGGAAACGACTTGACGAGACCATCTTTTAGTGACAGTAGTGTTCTGCACGAGCTTATCTGTTGACGAAAGCCCATCCCCAGAGGACGAAGAATTGACACCCAACAGAATTGGTGTGACTTCATCACTCTGCTTATTACTACATACTCCACCAACACAAGGAGGCGGCGCTTCAAGGTCCGAACTCGGAGAGAAAGATCCTGACTGTGTACCCGAAAGGTTAGACGAGTTAAAGGATACAGGCGAAGTCCCCCTCGGCATAATATCACGAGGGCTCCTGAATGGAACCCCGAAATTTCCTGCGACGCTGCAATTACCACTAACTTGCTTGTACATTCCCTGTTGCTCGTGTGGAAGCATGACAGGAGTAGTAGCAACAACATGCTTGCATCTTCTTGGGGGGGGCTGGAGAGACAACGCCGATGTGCCTTGACGTGAGAGGGAGGGAAGTGGCGGGGTAGTTGAGCCTGGGGGTGTACTGGGTGAAGTGGCATTCGGAACAACGTCCGATATTTCTGGTACGTCACGCTCCTTTGATATCTTTAAATCCGATGCGGTAATAATAATTGGCATTTTGGCTGATCGCAGACTCGGAGCAGGTGAACCTTGTGTCGGCACGTGCGAGTGAGAGGGTGAAGAACCGGAATCCGTGGAAGATTTGGTGCGGAGCATGGTGAGAAGGCTGGTACCCGCTGCAGTAAAGGAGTCCTCTACATGTGCAGGTGAGTGGGTAAGGGCTGATGGGCCTTCAACGGATGGTGAACGGGGCCGCGTCCCAGAGAGTGCACCTTTCATGACGGTGGGGTGTGGAGACGACTGGATGTTCTTTCCCAGTGAACTAAGTGATGGAGAGGGCGAAGGCGAGGTCGGTATTGGTGGTAACGGGGACGAGATGGCAGTCGAAGGTTGGGCTGGGGATATAATTCCCTGCAGATGCATTGAGAGCATGACATCCATATCGCCTTTGGGTTCATTGCTTCCATCCATCCGCGCCGGAATATCGAGACCAACACGCACAGCCCTACATTGCCAGTTAGAACTCCAGACACTCTACAAAGGTGATAAAATGTACCTCTGAGTGAATACCACATTCTTGATCGCTGCAATCCAACGTTGCGACTCCAGAGGGTCTGTGATTTGTAAAAGCCACATAGTGCGCAGACTCTCCTCCCCGACTGTCTCATTCCGCCTCGTAGAGACGTCT
The DNA here is from genome assembly GCA_038088835.1 of Singerocomus rubriflavus. Classification (NCBI taxonomy): domain Eukaryota; kingdom Fungi; phylum Basidiomycota; class Agaricomycetes; order Boletales; family Boletaceae; genus Singerocomus; species Singerocomus rubriflavus. Next base: position 4,611 of record JBBPJS010001270.1, read on the forward strand.
TTTCCGGCAAATTTGACTACGTGACCCCTGCCACCGACCTCTTCTTCAGCAACAAAAATGACACTATCTTCGTCGACTTCCAATCTCTCGATCTCCTTCTCGTCCTTTGAAGAACATTTGAACAAGTGGACATGAGTTTTTCGACTCACGGGATGTGAAGTGAGCATAATTGTACGGGGTTTCCACTGTTTGGCAAGCGCATAGACGAACAATGAAGAAGACGGTGTAAATTTTGGTAGTGTTGCGGACAATTCTGTGAAAGGGTGGAGTGCAGCTAATGTTGCAGGGAATGGTGGTATGCACGCGGGTTGAGACGGACATGTAGGGGAATCCAGTGATGACTGGCTTGCTGAGTGGATCGAGTGATGTAGAAGCTCTGGATCGAGCCCAATCGATTGCGCAGCTACATCCCGCAGCCGTTCGCGCTCTTCATGCTCGTAGTCTTGGTGTGTAGTTGAACTACTAACGGCTGAAGTAGTTGCATTGTTACAAGCATTGATTTCTATCACCCCCGGCATTATATTACTTGTGTGAGGCACGGATGGAAGGTTTGGCTTCTTCCGAGAGACAGAACCAATTTTCTTCCGAAGACCAAGTACGTCGGAGGCAGCTGACAGAAGGCTCATACGATGCCTGGAGGGAAGGGATGACGAGTATTGCTGGAAGTGCGACGGCAGAGATGCAGAGTGTGAAGACTCGAATGTGGTGGCCGAAGGGGATGGATTTGAGGACCTAGAGCCATAATGGTCGGTACCTTTGGAGGTGTGAGTGAGTTGTAGGAGAGATAGGACATGAGACCTGAACATCTGCTCCGTCGTCGTGCGGGTGCGTTTCGCCAGCGCGCGAGACAAGCGGCTCTGCAGCTATTGCCTCCGCGCTGATCCCGCAAATTCGCTTGAGGCGGAGACAGAGAAATGACACTTACTGTGACCGTACCTGCACCCGAAGGCCAATGGGTTCGAGTCCACGTTAGCGAGGGGTTGGTCCTTGTCCTTCGTCCTGGGACTTTGGGCGTGTGTGCTGATAAGCGTGGTATGGGTTGCGTTGCTCGCCTGGGAGGGGGAAGATGTGCGGGGGACGGAAGAACGGTGTGAGAGCCAAGGATGTTGAGAGAGGGCCATGTCAGGGGAGGGACGAGAGCTGGTGATGGGGCGGTGGTGAAGCTGGAGAGAGGCAAGTCAGATATGAAGGGAGGAGTTGTTTGCATCATCAGAGGCAGTGGATTCTTTTGAATAGCCACTGCACCGCACCAACGAGCTGCGCGCGAGTATCCCAGACCCGACAACGCGATGAGCACGCCAGACGAGCGGTGCCAGGCAGCCAAGCACCCGTTCTTCTTCGTGGGATGCCAGGTAGAAGATTAAAAGTAAAATGACACTTGCCTGCAAGCTGGTCCACTCGCCTCGGACGAGCTCGTCCGACAGACTGTCGTCGTGCTGCATGGTGAGCTCTGGCTTGGATGGGAAGGAGAACTTGAAGGTCGAGGGCATCGTTGCGGTGGTGTGTATGTAGGCTCGTCGGGCTCGAACGGAGGCTGGTTGCCCTGAGCGTGGTTGTCACGCACACCTTTGAGGGATATTAAATCTCGACATTGCCCACGTCAACGCCAACACGCGACCCCCAGTCTCGGTTTCGCCTGTCATCCCGTCCAACTCAAATGCTCCACTTTGAGCAGCCTTGTGTCATGGTCTACCTCGACTCCTCGGGTACCCCTTTCCTCACGGCCGATTTGGACGGCTGAAACGTGTCAAGGCTACCCACCCCCCATCACATGGTAGGTGAGCAAGACTAATAGTGTGTATTCGACGCGTATGGAAATAGGTCTAGGTCACGATGTGGTCAATGGTGGCTACCCTGGCCGCCCAGCATTCCGTTTGTATGTCCCATAAGGGCCGACAGTGCCAGGTGCCCCACCCAACATCTTCTTTTGAACTGTCGCTCCTTCGGTTTGCCGTGGAATCGACACTCTCTGTTGATCGACAGGATTGGCCCCCCCGGATCCAGATCTAGTCAAATATTCAGGTTCTCCCACGTCAAGACCAAGCAGACGTCTGAGGACAGCATTTTCATGCTCTAGACGCGAAAGTTCACACTCTCGTTCCAGAGCCCAATCATCATCCACTTTCCGTCCGAGATCAAAGTCATTCGACGACGAGTTGTTGGATTCAGGAGGTGGACTTGAAGAAGATGCACGAGGGTCATCTTCGCCATGGAGAACGCGCAAGAGTGAACGTAGCGTGGCAGATATCCGACCCAGGGAAATCGATTCTGCAGTGGCCGTCGAAAGTGTGCAAAGAAGATTCTCGGACTCTTTGGCGAGGAGCCTCGCTTCATATTCACGAATCAATGCGAGCTCTTGTTCCTGGACATCTCGCTGCACAAAGTCGTGGACTGAGTCTTGATCAGGTGTGCAAGAGGGAACGGACGACGTACAGCCCTCGTGCGGAAAGCACCCATGACACTCTCCAACGTCTGTTCGTACTCTTTGATGAGGACGCCCAACTGTTTGTTGTCGTGCAGCAGAGCCTGGTTTTCTGTCGCAAGAGATGCATTCATGCGTTCGAGTTCAGCATCATACACATCTATAGCCGTAGTTGCCCGTAAGCCAAGAATCTACTTCTTCATTTGCACAAATACCTTGAGACTTGTCGAGATTGAACCTGAAGACGGTCAATATATATATACGTGATCACTCCATAGTTCGGACACACCTTCTCAACACAAATCCGGTTTGAGAGTGAGCAGCCTGAGTCTGCAGATGACGACTTGGTCGACGAGGCCACCGGCATAGAAAGACACAGACCTTGACAGCCCCTGCACAGGCATGGAGTGTTACAGAAAAAGATCTGTTTCGTGCGAGCTGTTCCGAGAGTTCTTGAATGGTGTTCAGAAGCTGGACGAGCTCAGATTCACCCGTGTTGTCGAGGATGGTCATTGCATGCGGCACCAACAGCCTCGTTTTGCTTGGCCCTCTTCAACAAAGCTCACACTGTAAACACACTTGTGGACCCTGACCATCACGAATTCCAAACCGTTGAATCGCTTATGATCACTCTAAACATACATTTATTGTCCACAGTGGAGTCGTGGACCGACCCTGCCTCTCGACGAGCCTACTATATGACAGCAACCTCGTCTGCAATGGTCCTCACTTTTTATTACCCATGGTGTTACTGCACAGGTCTCGTTCCCTGGCGCAAATGAGAAGTGCGCGTCCACACCCAGTCCAGCTCGCATCTAACGCGAAAACCGAAAGCGTCGACAGTGACGAGCCTGCACCGTCTTCATCAGGATTCCTTGATATTCATACTGCGGCTCCTCAGTTCGATCTGGAGAAGACCTTTCCAGCCATCTTGGCACCATTCTCGCTCCTTCGCAAGGTCCCCGAGTCACAGGATATTGATGCATTACGTGCACTTGCCCCCATATTCTCTCACTGTCTCGACGCGATCTTGCATTCCATGGCCCATCTTCCCGAACATGTACCCACAAGTCCGAAATATCATCTTGCATTGAGTGGGGTCAACTTTTCGAAAGATATGTTCCTGGGTCACGTCAGCCATATGCCACTACATGACCGACTGTCGTCTCGTCGGGAGGCGATCCTCACCGCCATGCAGTTTCTTGACGTGACGATGTCGAGTCTCAAAAGCTTCTTGAATGCTGCCGCCTACGAGGTAGCGCAGTTAAAGCCCCTGCCACAAGTCCCTGTCGAAGATGATTTGGTCCAAGTCGCAGAAGGATCCGTTTCACTCTCCCTCCAGAGCCCCCAAATTCGTTTCAAGGCGGATACTTTTCGATCGAACTCGACGGGCTCACTCGATCAGTCACAAAAATGCGGCATTTCTACATTGTTCAAGCCCCCTCCCCTTCGCCGCAGAGTTAAAAAGAAGACATCTACCATGGACCTGGCTACTCAAGATTCTGGCGCTTCCGGCACATTGGTCAACAGTAACTCGAATGACCTGGCTACTGGTTATGTGTATATTTCCGTCAACATCCGTAATTCATTGGCGCATTTTCCCGTTTCTATCGATCCGACTATGGGAAGAATACCTCATCCCGAGGACGCTACAGAGCTGTGGAAAGATCATAACGGGTTAGCTCAACTTGCGTCTCTCAAGGCTCTCGTGCGCTATATGACAAGCCCGGAGGCCGACGGTGACATTGAAATTGTTGATGTGTTCTTCTTGTGTTTTCGCTTCTTCTCGACCTCTAAAGAGACATTCGACACTCTTGTTGCGCGATACAACGAAAATATAGCTTCTCAATCTCGTTCCATGGCGCAATCATATTCTATGCAGGTTAAGATGCGCGTTGCAAGGTTGTTGTACCTCTGGGTGGACATTCACTGGCAGGCAGAGGACACAGAAGTGTTAACCCCTTTGACCCAATTTGCCTTCTCTCGCTTAGTGCAGGATATGCCACAAGAAGCTTCCTCAAAGTTGGTCTTTTCGTTGCACCAACGTGCTTGCGCTGGGAATAAATGCAAGGGTCTTCGAATAGATAAGACGATCGCACGTACGAAAGCAAAGTACCGACAAGAGTTGCTAAGCAGCACTTGGGAACCACGGGAGAAAAAGTCGATGATAACGCGCGACTTCTCTAGGGTCAAGCTCGAGCACTTTCACTCTCCCGGCGGGCGTACCATGTTGGCACTTCAGATGACGCTGCTATTATGGGAAAAGTACCATGCCTTCGAGCCTGAAGATGCAGTTCGGTATCTGATGACTAGGTGTGGTAATGACAATCTGCCCATATCAGAAACTGCACGCAAAGTGATAAATTTCATGGCCTATGAAAAGGCCGTGCATCGGTTTGTCATGGATAACATCGGAACCGCCGAATCGATGCAGACGCGAACTGAACGAACTGAATTTTTCCTCGAATTGGCTACTGTGTGTCCCCTCCTTATGAATCGACGATGTACTGGTTGACATGGAGTCAGAAATGCCACGAGCTCCGTAACTACGCGGCCTCCTGTCTGATCGCCCTCGCTTGTGATCGTCCGACTGTGCTTCCTTTCATCACGGTATGTAGCTTTGTGCTTGTAGCGGACACCACCCACTCATCTTCGCTTGCCTGCCAGAAACTAAAGCTCAGCTCGGCTCATGTGCGAATGAAGGCCGCGTTAATGGACTTTTATGCGCGGGAAAACTGTCACATGGAAGGGTATAAGCAAGCTTTGCAAACTTGTTGTTGTCCTGCCCTCCCTGGAATGAGTAAGTATTCTTTTACTTATAGTGTGTAAAGGTGTCTGATACGCGACAGTGCTCTTCATTCAGGAAGTTGCGCGTGGATGCGGGTCGGAGCCATATGACCAGCATCCAGCATTTCCTGGGTCTCGTTTGATAAACTTGAAACGATACCGCCCGATAACGTGGGCTGTTAGGGGTATGTTTCAAACCTCCAGTAGATTCGGTGGTTGTTGACGAGTTCATTTGCAGCGATGGAGAAGTGTCACATCCCATTCAAGATCAGGCGTGTCGATTATATTTGTGATTGGTTAGAACATGTATTGTCTGAATATCTCGTTGGTACCGAAGCGGAATGGGAACAACGTATATACGACAAGTGGTACGTCGACTGCAATCGATTAGGCGCTGAAGCGCTGACCATTCCAACCACAGTCTCTGCAGTCGTCAGGTGTGAGTTGTTGAAGATTGGTCTCCAAGTGGACAACCAATTTAGCTCTGCCCTTAGTTGATTTCTTTTTGCAGATGCACTCTTTCAGTAAGGATAGTATCTTTATCTTTATGTATTTTATTTTATTTTTCGACTGTACTTTACACGCTCGTTATCCGTTGTTTCAACGGAATGCATTCAAGGGATGGATTGTGCCTGGTACCAGAGCATGTACATATGCATATCTGCGTACACAATGACATGGCCAGCAGTGGTGCACATGTCATAATTAAACAACTGGGTGAACAGAATCATGCACGAGCTGCCTCGATTCGTCTCCTTGCAATCTGACGACGATTCAACTGTGAAAGAGAAGAAGTGGCATTCGCATCCTTGTCCTTGCTCCGCTCCACCTCCTCGCCTGAGACTCCCAAGATAATCTCAACATGACAAGGGTGACCTTGGTAGGGGTTGATGCGACCGTGTGCACGGTACGTGCGACGACGGGTTTTCTAAGTAGGTAGCGTGTTTAACAGCCCAACCACGAGATAGGAACTTGTTGCAACATACTGGTGCCTGTTGAACGACGATATTTTTTATGACAAGTTCTTCGAGCTCCAAGCTCTTTGCATCAGCATTGGACTCGGCGTTCTTCAGGAGACGAGTGACGAATCTAACAGACTTCTCGGGCCAACGACCTAGGAGAATGATATTGGGTCTCGTTAAACATTGATCTCCCGCACCCGAAGCTCACCTTGTGTCGCTTTGAATTGTTTAGCCTGGCTAGCACGACCGACGCCACCCGAGTAACGGAGGAATGGAACAACTTGTTTGTGTTCCACGACATCGCCCAGGTAAGCGTATGCCTTGGTCAGTTTCATGCCTGTTAGATCCGCTTGGTTTCGATAGATAGTGATTGTCTGAACAAGAACGTGCCTGAAAGGGCCGCGGCAACTTCGCGCATATTCTTGAAGTGTGTGCGTAGGTACTCGCCACGGGCACGAGCGGCTGTAAAGATGAGGTGAGTGAGCTGGAGGGAACTGGAGGGAAAACGTACTTTTTTCGGGGTTAGTGGCGAGGGCTGCGGCGGCATAGCGAACTGGAGGGGTATATGATAAGGGAAGTGCACAGGGAGCATGTCGAGGTTGCACGTACCCATCTTGAGGGTCTTGTTAAACGCGTTGTGCGTTGGAGGGTGTATCGGGGAATGGGAAGATTGTGGCTTGAACCTTATTTCTGCAGTTTTACGGATTGTTCCGGGATG
>JBBPJS010001271.1:0-11498 GCA_038088835.1 Singerocomus rubriflavus
CTCGCGGTCGGCATCGACCAATCTCCTGCACCCTCACCACCACTTCTTAACCAGCTCACTCAGGAGCAAAAACGCGCGCGAGAACTAGCAGGGGGTGTTGTCCTGGTAGGAAGACACACTCTCAAGGAGTATATGGCTGGTCTAAAACGAGGCTGGAGCGGGGGGTTGGACCTCATAGACCAGGAGGAGGAATTGGCACAAGAATTGGCGTCAGATGGGAGCTTTGACGAAGCTGATGAGTTCAACACCTCCCCTGTTGGAATTGTGAATGATCCAGATGCTGAACCGGTACCAACTCTCACCCGTCTTCCCCCTTCTCGCAACACCAACCTCTTTTCTCCCCTCCGTTCACCGAATCCCTCCGAACGTCAAAGTCCTACCACGTCAAATCCAATCTTCATAGATTCCACGCCCCCTGCAGCTGTCCCTCCCCAGCCCCCATTCCTCCTTGTTCCATGCGTCAATTATGTTGGCTTTCGTTTCATCCCTCACATGATTTTGGGTTTCTTCAACGAACGACACAAAACGCGAATCGGTTGTGAGGCCGCTTACTCTCTAGTAATCGACAAGACACGAGAACTTCAGGGTCCAACCCCGATGTTTGATCCTGGCCATGATGTTGAACCCTGTGAAGGCCGAGAGGGAGGCAATGAGCAGGGGAAACAGTTGAAATTTACCCAAGGTCGACCACAAGGCGGCGATCTCGACTTTGATCTGTCCTCCGAGTCCGTGCTTGCGCCTCACTCCCCCCTGTCCAACATAGCCTCTTCTCGTGAGTCGTATTACAAAGCTCTCCCAGAACGTCTAGCTACTGCACGACAGTTCGCACGTGGTGAGCGTAAACCAAACAAGGAAGAGGAAAGAAATCCACCGCCAAGCGAGGTTGAGCTCAGAGCAGAGCGCCTTAGTAAAGAACTGAGGTGGAGAAGAGAAGAAGAGGCTTGGAGGATTGTTGGGCCGGGTTGTGGTGTCAAATGGGATGAGAGGTTCAGGGGAATACTAAGGATATTTGATAACCAAGAAGTTAGGGATCGACAGTGAAGCCGATCAAGTATTCCCACTTATCAATTTCGTATACTCTATCATCTCAATTGATCACGTTAGTACCCCCCAAAATGTCTGTTTTTCTTTTCGAGCACAGGCAAATCGTTTGGAGGTGAAAAACATCGTCAATGATTTGAACGGCAGTACAAGGTTGTCCAACTTTCTGCATGTTTACTAAAAAGTAAGAAAAAAAATAGTAACTTTAGTCTGGAATTATCTCCACAGCTCCACTTGCAAGCCAACGGTCGAACTCTGCAAGAGGATCATCCAAAGTGTCATCCAAGTCATTCAGATCTGTGGGAGTCTGTGAACTGCTGCCATCAATGCTAGAATGACAGTTGAGACCGTGTAGACCGATTGCGGAACCACTGATCACTGAATGGTCTTGGGCATGTAACCGAGGTCGTCGTATGAAGCCTGTGATCCTCGAAGGAGAAAGCACGTAATCGTTTCTTCTCATGCCAGGCGGGGCAGGGTTTCGAGTATTGCCACAGGGAGTGGTCACGCCGAAATCACCGGAAGGCAAGCTTGCATAATCTCCAAATGGTTGGGTAGGGGATGGTTGAATGGCGTTCCATTGGTTTTCAGAGAATCGGGGGGCGGGAGGACCAAAGGCGGTATCGGAGCTGCTTTCATCAAGATGAGAAGTTTCGTTCCTCCCTGCGAGATGGTTGTCATAACAAACTGCCTTATCTTCATCACGAGAGTCGGGAAAAAATAAATGTTTCTTGGAAAACTCGGTAGACGGTCGATAGTTTTCGAGCGAAATGGCCTGCAATCCATCAGTGTGGAGAAACAGACGGGAAATAATAAACCTTTCTGCACGAAGGGTGTGATCTCAACGAATCCGCGGCAACATCCGTTTTGTTCCGTTTTGGTGGAGGGACCTCGTATCTCTCAACCTCAACGGGACTAATATCTGTTGTCGCATTGCCTCGTTCCCGGACTTCAGATATTAGTGGGAACTCATCGCCGGAGTCGTCTGTCATTATCGGCTCCCCCGGGGTAGACGATCGTGAACGTTTCAGTGTTGTCAGCTGTAGGTCAAAATTCGGCGTTGCTTTGCTGCTCCGTAATTTGGAATCAAACTCCGAGTTTGGCCCCATGAGATGAACACTACACGTGACATCAGCATTTTCACCCTTCTTGCCCGACTGCTGAAAGATGTGATCTCGTTTGATAGACTCGATTCGACTTTCATGTACAATTCCAATTGGTTCTGTCAGCTTTTTCTGCTTGACCTGTAATGACCTCGCTACGGTGGCCTGTCGCGCTGGGAGAGCAGATTTCGTGTCGAGATCACATGCATTCACTTTCTTTCTTGTTATTCGTGGCGGCTCGAGTAATCCCTCCTGGCAGCTTTAACGGAGTTTAGCAGTCAAAAAATTCTGTGACAACGCACCAGTAATGGCGACACTTGAGCTTGTCCTTGCAAGCATGGTTGCACCTGGACCAAAAATACACACATCAGGTCATATTCCAAACTGAAAGAAGGCAGACTTACTCGTACTTACCGTCCGGACGTTTTCTGAGGTCTCGGTCTGCTTGTGGCTTTACAGGTGGGTTCGGCTGAGGTTGTTGTACCTCGGGTGCATTATCACCTACACCGGAGGAGCTGTAAATTCAAGGACGTCCGATTCAGACGGCAACCCTACCACAATGTTTCGCAGGACCCAATACATGGAAATCAAGTACATCATCATCATCGTTGATGTCCATGTCCCAAAAGTCTGGGACATCCTCAAGTCCTTGCAAGTCCATCTCCTTGGTTGCATAAATGTTTCAATAGTGGCTATGTGCAGTGGTAACGTACAACTGAGGTCAATGGTCGAGTTTCCAGTGTCGGATACCTGTCTGGTGGAATACTTGGTGCCAACGTCCGAGTGATGGAGACACCAGCAAAATTTTCCTACATGTCTATAAGTTGCTTGGGATCGAGAAAAAGAAAAAAGGTTAAACACAGAAGCAATGTACACGTTGATTGATTGGCTTGGCTTCGTGAGCTGTACTGTGAGAGTAAATTCTTTCTCTGTTTTGAGTGCCTTTGTGCTTATGTTGAAAACTGAATCAATACTTGATCGGCAGAGAAAAAGAACATCTCTCACGCGATGCGCCGGAAATCAATAAAGACCATATCGGAGGTCACTATTAAAAGAGTTGTCATCTCAGTTTTACTCCACTTCGGTTTTTTAACTCTTTGAGGTGCCGAGTTGTCGAAAGTGAGACCACACTGAACGACGAATTCCACGTCCACGGGTGAATTTCCATTGTTGTGGATGGACCTTAGTTCCTTAATGTGCAGATAATACCTTGGGAACTCATGTGCGGCGGCCAGAATATCAAAGCCGAATGGAGAGCGGCGATTAAGAAGCTGTCGATTATCAACGACGAAAAATGGCTACAGGCACAGGACTCACTTCCTCAATTCGAAGCGGAGATGTCTGCAACAATTTTGGAATTGAGTTAATCCCGTTCTCAGCCAGTACCTTGTGCAGTCAGCTCACAACCGTTGATACGGCATTTGGTGTCTACCTTTACTCTGTTACAGCGTCAGTTTACAGTGCGCTTGAGCTTGCGCCACTACTTACGATTTTTCGCCAATCTGCTCTATCTGTCTCAGGACCAGTGGTCTATCCTCCCATGCCTTTGCATTCAAACAACGTACTCTGTGAACTAACTTGTTAGAAGTGCAGAATTTACCAAAGACTCGTGCAATACTTGCAACTCGAGTGCGTGTTTGAGCTGTGACCCACTCCGATTAATAATAGCAACTTCTGCAACAGCTGAGACATGGTGAGCAGTGACCTTGTACGCTGTGGCTACCTACCCGTTGTAATGCGTGTTGCGTGGCGAAATGCGGAGATGGCTTCCAGGTATGGCTGACCGTCTGTGGATTTAAAATCAGTGCTGTTGAGCGGAAGGCCAGCAAGAATTGCCTGCAATTTATCTAAGGAATTATGACCCCGGTGCGAAAATAATATTCTTACCTGAATCAATAGAAGTATCTTGTCACTCGTGCTAATCGCCTTCTTTGGAGGAAAACGAATATCGTTGTGACGACGAATCTTTTCGTACATCTAAAGGCCATTGAGTATATCGAGTGTATGACGGACAACACTGGCAGACAGGCTTCTCTCCGTTACGTAATTTCAGATCCGAAACTCTATAGCAAGCATCAGCTTAGGAGATGACAGAGGGTGCATCACTCACTCTTCGGAGGTAGATACAAGCTCAAGCTAAACACTCTCAGAATATAATTTATTCCACTTTATCAGCATCTCACAATTTCGCGCATGGTGGCCGATGGAGCCAGGTTCAGTATTGCCCGCATCTTCCACTAAATAAGGCTCAAAGTGAATGGTAAGTCAACTGAGGGTACGTACTGTTGTTTGTCGAATGTAGAACTGAGAAGGTCATCACAGAGTAACGCAAGTCTGAAAACTCCTACCTTGCTCATAACATCCCCGTAGTCTGTTGAAGAAAGCCTTCCATCTTTCTCAGAATACGCAATCAACTGCGTATCGCGTAAGCTGAGTATGCTTTGCATGACTATGTCATCGACTTTCTCTTCCCAGGTCTGGTTCTCGCTTTTGGCTAAATCATAGTGGCGAGGGTTTTTTTGGACACGGCAAAAGAGAAAAGAACGCCGGAGCCAATCCTTTGCACTCTGAATGGTCGATACAGTCCCCAATCCAATTTCCGAATTTAGGTGTTCTGGGAGGTTTTGATGAAGGCTACTTTCCAGATATGTGTTTCCCTGGGCAAGGGCACGATACTTGTGCTCCAGTTCTGGTTCGCAGAGGATGACTGCAACACCTTCATCATCTAACATGCCAGGTCAGTGAATACAGCCAGACAGAAAAGGTACATACCAAATTGAGGTCGTCCCTAGATTAACGAAAACTCAAGTTCGGCCTCGGAATCGAGAGAAACAGAGAAACAAACTTACCGCTCGACCCATCATCTGCATGATATCGAGGTCCGAGTACTCTCTCATCTCTCCATTTTGATATAGTTTGACACCCTTAATGACAACCATTTGGGCAGCTTGACGATGGTGAGATGCTAAGACCGCTGATAAAAACAAACTTACGTAAGTTGACGCCAACCGCGAGGGTCTACAGGACACTGAGAGCAGCAAGTGTGGAAGAAAAAATCACGTACAGATGTAGCGACTAACACATGCAGGACTTTCCGCAAATACAACCCCTCCACTGCCCTCCTGTCATCTGTATTTAAGCCGGCATGGTGAACTGCGATTCCTGCCGATGTAAGAGCTAGCACATCGTCAAGCTTCACCAACATCCACTGGCTATGTACACGAACCACCCAAGTCTCTATCATGGAACTTTTGATCGATACTGAACAGAGATCAGCAAAGAAACAGAGGTATGGATAAATTATACCGCATAGGAGGTGGCCACGGTAGTTTCTTTTTCTTTTTCATCGCCTGCTCATAATCTTTCGCAAGTTGTCTCGCTGTATCCAACGTGCCTGTATGGCATCAAGCTAACAGCAAGTTCAAGCTAAGTTAAGGGCATGGACCCGCAAACCTTTTCTGGTAGAGCAGAAGACAAGGATCGGCTTATTAATCGAATGTTGCTGTATCACAGGGAATAGGCGCGAGTCAAGGGTACGGGAATATGCAAAATCATTCTGCCCTTTGGGTTTCGTCACACCATAGACAAATTTTGTAAGTTTGCAGGGTCGGAATTCTTCACCAAACTGTAAATGCTTGGTAGGAGACTACAACGATGGGGGAAGGTTGGACCAACCTGGAATATTCTAGCAGGTTGACCATTGCCGTCCTTGCTCCCAATCCAACACGCAACATCTTCCACATTCGGAACAGTTGCAGAAATAAGAAGAAATCGGGTACCGTATCCACGTGCTCTCATGCGGGAGATTACGACTTCCAGAGTGCTTCCTCGCGATTCGTTCAGGACGTGGACCTGAATACGATACGAATGATCTATGCTCCTTCCTCAGGAAATGCAATCCACGTACTTCGTCCACGAGAAATAACTTGACCTGGGATAACATCCCAGAATGAATAGCCCTATATCCCAACGATCATTTTCAAACTCGTTCCAGAAACAGGAAACACACCAATTTCGTGTCAAGCTGTCCCACTTCTCAGCCTAAATAACTTAAATCGTCACTCGGAGATGAAAGCGGGATAACACCCTACTGTTGTAACGCTGTGAGGTGATGTGTCAATCAGTTCATCAGCAGGTCTTGCTTGCTACGTACATTATGTGTGAACTCTTCGCATCTCCCAAAACACCCCTTCCTGACAGAAGCGTATCACCAGTAAGTTCGCAGCCTGACGGAGATAGAGTGATCACTAATATAGCTTTGGCTCTCGCAAAATGCCTACATTTAATGCCAAGCCCCCCAAATTTTGCGGTCCATTCATTATACTTCTCAGCACACAGTGCCTAGAAACCTTGAGACAAGGCCATGGTTGACACTAAGAAAGCCTGACCTTTGTTGGTGCAACATAGACACACTTGGCAGATCGTGCATCACCTGCAGTTTGTTGCAGCATTTGAATCATGCTTAGCTCGAAAAGGACTGTCTTCCCACTTCCAGTAGGTGCTAGTAAGAGTCAAGGGATGGTTGACATTTTTGCATGAGTCATGAACCGACCACTAATAACCTAATGACATTTTAACGACAAAACTCGAATAATTAAGGATATAATTACCAAGTTTTCCTCCGAGTATAGGACCTGCAGAATGTGGTGATATTCCATTTCTAGCATGTAAATATACTCTAACCTGGTCAAGACATGCTGATTGTATTGCGTTGAATACCCCGAATTTGAATATCCCCCGGAATCTATCAGCTGGCACCGAGGAATTAATGACAAGAGAACAAGATAGCCTTGTAGACGTACGCAATTCGGAAACAGGGCGCAGCCTTCGCCCGAATCCATTTCCATTTCGTGTAGTGCTTCCACTGCTGGGAGCAACATGAAACTCAGGGGTCTGTACATTTGGGACCCCAAAATCTGAACGAGTATGACGGCTAGAACGTTCTATGGGATAAAGTAGTCGGAGGAAACGCAAAGACATAGAGATGTACCTACCACGCTCTTCATTCAATTGGTTATGGCTGAACGGTTGAGTGGGGAAGCCGTGAAACTGTACTTCATTGTGATCGTGCCCATGACTGTAGTGTCTTGCAGAGGGTAATGAAGAGTGAATATAATTCACTTCCTGGAGTGCCGGTGGAGATGGAGACGGTTCTGAGGTAGCATATACTAAGATATAAGATAGGTAGGACGCATACACCCACCAGCATTGTTCCAAAAATCGGGGAGCTCACGGTGAACGTGCAAAGCATCCGGCGATGGTAAAGTTGGAGATGAAAACCGCTCCATATCGAATTCGTCTTCACAGTTTCGCAAACAGTTGTTCTGTACTGAAACCCAATTACTGAAGGTCCAGTCGTTGTGATCCATGATGAAGTTGAACAAGACGCGTCAGATTCGTAATGCCCCTAAACTCGTACAGGGTAACGTGACAGTTGTCACAGACGCGCAGTCACGTCATTGATTCAATCGTATCGAGTTGTCCAAGTCTATCCAAAAGACCCAGCATTTTTGTTACTTGCTTACACTCGCTATTCGGAAAATGGCAGACCGCGCGGCCAACAACAAACTTGAGGAGTACATCGAGAAGTGGGTCATCATCTGATTAGTCCAAGCCAGGTTGATGACAGTGCACAGAATACACTATTCCGACAGATATTCAGACGATCATTATGAATACCGTCACGTCATCCTACCAAAGCCCCTTCTGAAACTGATACCGAAGGAGTTCTTCGATGAGAAGGAAGGCACACTTCGCCTCCTTTCGGAAGCAGAGTGGAGGGGTATAGGTATCACTCAAAGCCTAGGATGGCAACACTACGAAGTCCACGGTCTGACCTAGCTTCCCTCTTTTCTTGAGGATTCTCACCCCGAGCTACAGCCCCAGAACCCCATGTCCTTCTTTTCCGCCGTCCTAAAAACTATGTGCCACCTGCACAATCCCAGCCGGCTGTTGCAAAGACCAACACCAGGAAGAAGTAATGTCACTGCGTTCAGCATCCAGCACGCAATGTAGCCATCGCACGTTCCGTTGTTTTGTTATTGTTGTCCACTGCACTCATTTTCCTTGGTCTCGTTTCTTACACTCGACTTCTTTGCGAATCAGCGACTTTTTGTTGAAAGGCAAGGACGTCGTTGTCTCCCCCGCGATAGGAAATAAAATCAACTCTAGAGCTTTTGGTAACAGATAACTATTTCCGTATTGAACTCGAATCCGAGTATACCATCATGTGGCGTGTGCACCGTAGTATGTCTTTTGAATGAGGGCCTCGATGATAAACATCCGTAGCTGAGACGATCGCCATCGTCGCTTCTAGGCGTGAGACACGTTCGAGTGTACGATACTTGAACTGCGCTGCTTTGAGTATCACGTCAACCTGAGAAGGAAGATTACAGATGACCTACATAAAACTTACTGTGAATACGACATACTAATTTGACATTATCTTCGATTTGGCTGTCTCCATTGGGAGGGTTTGAGTATTCACAAATCCAACGATAGATCACGTCTCTGTACAGTACAGCACACGTAAAACGCTGATCGTTATCCTGGGCCCGCGCCAATACATAATCTCCTACTGGCATAATCTCCCCTATCTGAAAATACGTTAGCAAGATAGAGAGGACTTGAAAGTGGTGACGACAACTAGACTCGAGTGAACATCGTCATTCAATCATTCAATCTACATTCGGACATTATCAGCTCACGTCGCTTCTAGGGACTTTTAGTTCCAGTCTAATGTTACAAGTCCAAGTATCTCAGGGAGCACCACTTCCATGAAAGCGTACCCAGCTGGGGGGACCGTTGAACGCAGGGCCTCGGGCTCGCACACGCGTCGCATACGTATGTAGGAATCATTTGGGGATCGTTTTCTAGTGACTTTTCAGGTGGACGAGAATTTTCAAAAACATGATACCCCGACCGCTATCGTCTGCTCACAGTGGGATGCCCTTTGCAGGGCCTCCAGTTTCATGCACTTAAAGGCAGTGTCACGCCATGTGTGTAGGGGAGGATAAATGGAGAGACCAACGGGTATTCGAGATATACACATACGTGCTTTACATGAATGCGCACCTGCTCATCCACATTGCAACACGAATACACAATATCGCGACTCTACGTCGCTAGAGATTGGACGTTGGGAGATCGTTCCACTTAACGAGAGGCCTTGATAAGTCCGATATCTGTAATGATGCTTTGAAGATGTCCAATTCTTCAATACGCGTCACACCGACGGGCAACCTATCAGAGTCGTCACCCGGTGCCGGATACTGCTCTATCAATGCGGGAATCTGCTCTATCAGGCCACGAGCATCTGCGTTGGATACCTTATCTTCTGTCAAAACCTCACGCCATGTATTAATGAAATCAGTTGCAGTAGGGGTCGCTTCGTCAAACTCCTCCCTAACGCCTGCGGTGTCAACAGCGATATTTGCTCCTTGCAAGTGAGTTTCGAAGGCTCTCATTGCTTCACTGCTGACCCGAGGGGCCCGTGGTTTTTGTGACTGCAAATGGACTGAAAGCTTGGCCCGCTTCTTCGCTTTGGCATGAGCGCGCTCTCGGAACAAGTCGAGGATATCTTGTTTCTCCACTTTCTCAAGTAAATCAGCGTCGTCACGACCTGTAATCTAGGGATGAGCATGTTACGCGCCCGTAGAAGACAAGCGCGCTCGCACTCGCCTCGCAAAAAGTCAAGGTATCCGGAATCAATTTGTGACCAGTATCGTGACGCTTCTTCCGCTAAGTTCTTTGGGGGCTCCCTCCATTTCTGTTGCAAACCGCTCTTGAAGTCATTGAATTCTGCAGGACCCATCTCCCGGATCTTTTCATCCATGTTGTCTAGGAACACTTCTACACGTTCTTCGAGATAACCTGATCTACGCTCGCTCTGCACGAGGATACGAATACCGAATTGCGAGTCTCCAGGAAGATTCCACCGTGAACACGAAACGATGTATCCTAACTGTTCTTTGGTTCGGAGAGTGTTGAATGCGGGCTCTGACATTATTTGTACGAGAAGTAAACCGGCTACCCGTTGCTGCGGATCTGTCAATTGACCAAGATGAAGGTAGTATGATAGCGCCGAGTTTGATTCATTTGGATTTGGGACCGGGGCAGTCCACGCATAATTGCACCCTACTCGACGTCAAATGCATCCACGAAGGTAAGCAAGAGTCGTACCTTCAGGGAGGATTAGGGAAAGGTCTGTAGGTATTGACGACAGTGGCTCCGAATGAAGAATACGCTGAACATCCTTTGACAGTGCAATAGTTTGCTAGAGCAGATTCATCAATGGAGAAGAAATGGTATCATTTGACAAGTACATACATCCTTATACAAATTACCCAGTGCAAGCATTCGGATGTTGACGTTTGCGAGGAGCCGAGCAGCGTGAAATTTCACTTCTTCCGTAGTAATACCTATGGTTCACAAAACCCCATGAACCAGGCTGCATTGTTAACATAAAACAAACTCACCAGAGATTTCTTGTAGCTGTTCTTCGACTGTCCACGCCATGTGCGTAAGGATGTACCGCGCGTAATAGTCCGAAAGCTGATGACTTTGAGACATGGGAAAGTTTTCCCACTGACGCTTGAGCTAAATCCGGTATATTAGCTGGCAGACGTAACAATGGGGGTCCAGTATTACCTTCTCTTTCATGACATCCAGCCGGTCTTGACGTACTTGCAGATTCCTGACTGCCTCGACGATACGTCGGGTGAGGGCAGGCAACTTATCATTGTATCCCTGAAGAGATATTACAACTCCAAGGTTCTGTGAACCCAAGTTATACACAAGCCCAGCTAAATCAGCATCGTAGGTATATTCTGTAAGTGAGTCATTGACGAGATCTGTGAAAAGGCTGCATATAATTTAAGACCACAATACGGGAACATACGGACTGCTTCTCACCGTGTCAACACGTTAGCACGCGCAGTGTCATTTGCAACGGGACTGAAATGGCATAGTCAATGGTTACCAGAAATTGCTCAAGATGTATTGACGAACCTGCGAATCTCAATAACCATGCTTGCCTTGGGGAGCCAGAACTGGTCATCTTTCTTGTACCAGGTTTGCAATATCTCGGTTTCATAGATGAGATGAGGTCGCCTCTGGGGCTTTTGATATAATGTCAGCAATAAATCATCGCGCATAGTGGGGTACAGTACCTCAGAGACTTGGCGATTCTCAACGTCAAGACTGGTTGGTATGAATTCGTTCCTATTGGGAAGACAGAGCTCTTGAATATTATTAGGATCTTGTGCCTTGTAGCAATACAATTAATCGACTCAAAATTGCCAAATGTTGCCAGGCATACCTGGGACAAAAATTCGCTATCCCAACGTTCCACGG
>JBBPJS010001272.1:0-11498 GCA_038088835.1 Singerocomus rubriflavus
CAACAGGGATTGGGCTTCATGAGGGGCTGGACATCTTGTTGAGGGTGGATGGTGTTATGGTTCAAGTTGGACTGACACAACACAATGCAAATGACTCCTATAACTTGAGGCAACAAATTCCAACTCTGCTGGACCCATGCCACCCCCTCATTCTTAGGTTGATCATATCCATTTCTTGTGCATACTCAGGCCTCAAGGGCTTGGCCTTAATAGGGGGGCACTGTCATATCCATCCATTTGACCTCTATCACCCCTCCTCCAACCATCTCCAACCATCTCCATTACCCCTCATTACTTCTACACCTCCTATCCTTTGAAACTCCTACCCTTCAGAGCTTCTACCCTGGAGTTCATTCCCCTGCTCACACCAGTTCTCAAACACATCAGACTTACTATTTATATCCTTCATATGTCTCTGTCTATCATTGTCAGTGTCATTGTCACTGTCCTTCCTTTGTTTCATTATCCTTTGATACCTCCATATATTCTTGACATAACCATATGGTCACTTGACATTTCCACATGATACTTATTTCACCTTTGTACCTTGTACCTTACTTCACTTGTACTTAAGAGATGCACCTCCTGTATGTTTCCTGGGTATGAATATCAACTAAGTCACTCCTCCTGTCCTTGTTCAATCTCCTCTCAACTCCTACACCTCCTACTCCACCTCTGCTTTGGACCTCCACTTCTATGTCCTCCAAAATATGAGGACATGGGCCTATACAAGGGCATAACACATATGTCCTGTGCCAATGTCCTCACTAAGTCCCCCCCTATCACTCCATTCCCCCATCAGGACTTTCAGTCCACTGCTGTTACTAACTGATTCACCCCTCCTCAGAACTCCACAACCCCAGTCAGACTTCAACAAGAAGGATACAGACTTGACACATGAATAGCATTTGGCTGCAGAACTGGTTGATCTGGCAGAGGTTCTTTGAAAGGCTTGATGCAGGAAATATTGACAGTGGGGTGTATCTTCATATGAGAAGGTAATTCCAAATGCACCACATTCAGCATTACTTCAAGAATCTGATATAGACCCAACCATTGTTGCAATAATTTAGAAGATGGGAAAGGAAGCTTAAGATGTTCTGTTGATAACCAAACTTGGTCACCAACCAAAGGCTAATAAGTAATGGGTACATGAGGTGCTGTTGCCATTTTTTCATGTGTTTGTTCCAAAGCCTGTTGGACTTCCTTATATGCCACTGCATATTTGCCCACAAAACCATCCAGAGTATCTGTGAATCCCAACTGAGGGATATAATTTTGTGTGATTACAAATAGTGTTTTGCTGGTAGCAGAAGAAACTGAATTATTATGACAGAATTGGGCTATTGCAACCCATTCTGGCCAAGTGTCTTGCTTCTTTGCTACAAACTTTCTCAAATATGAGATCAATTTCTGATTGACATGTTCTGTTTGGCCATCCATCTGTGAATGATATGCAGTAGATACTTTTTGAAAAATATTAAGTAACTTGCAAAGGAAAGAGGTGAATTTGGAAATAAATTGAGTGCCCTGATTGGAGACAATGAAAAATGGCAATTCATAAAAGCACCATACATGGTCATGGAAAAGAGTAGTGAGACTTTTGGAGGAGATAGACTTTGTGCAGGAGATAAATATTGCTTCTTTTGAAAATCAATTAATAATAACACAGATAGCATCTTTGCCCTGTACCAAAGGGAAATCTGATATAAAGTTGACAGAAATATCCTGCCAAGGTTTTTCTGCTACTGGTAAAGGTGTAGGCTTGCTATCCAATAGATGTTGTCTTCCTCTTGCAATAGCACAAACTTGGCACAAAGATATATACATCTTGATGTCCTTTGTGATATCTGGCCAGATAAAAGACCTAGGATAATAAATGTATCATTCTGGCCTGACCTGCATGACCAGCCAAAGGGAAGTCATGATACAAAGAAAGGCATCTACTTTATAAAGAAGTAGGAACATAGATTTTTTGTGCTTCATCTAAAAACACTTGTTTTTGTTCATCAAAGGAAAATGTATCTGGCACATTATCATGCATTGTTCTTGTGGCATTCTTAACATCATCAAAAAATGGTGAAGATAACTGAATATTTAAGTTGAAGACCTTGGGTGGAAGTATGGTAATATTAGTGTTGATTTTTTCTACAGCTTTGCCATAATTAGGTCATTGTGATAAAGCATCTGCTCTTCCATTTTAAGAGCCTGGTTTATAAGTTATTGAGAAATTGTATTCTAAAAGAATAGCATGCCAGCACACTTGATGAGCAGACAGATTCTGAGGTTTTTTCCAGAACTCCAGATTTTTGTGATTTGTCCAGATATTGAAATGTGAGAGACCAAGTAAATAATGGTGCCATTCTTGTAGAGCTTGAATAATGGCTAAGAGCTCTTTGTTATAGATAGGATAGTTCCATTCTTCTTTTAAGAAGGAATGTGAATAAAAAGCACAAGATTTCCATAAACTGTCTTCACATAATTGAGAAAAAATAGCTCTGATAGTGAGATCTGATGCATCTGCCTTGATTTGCATAGCCTTGGATGTATCCAGAAAGACTAACAAGAAAGCTGTGGTAAAGCATTGTTTTAGCATATCAAATGCTTTTTGTTGTTGTTCTTTCTAGATAAACTCTTGATCTTTCTTCATCAATAAAGTCAGAGGTTTAGAGATCTCTGCAAAGTCTTGAATAAATTGGCAATAATAATTACACAGACCAAGAAAAGATTGCACATCTTTTAATTGTTGTGGAATAGGCCAATCCAGGATTGCATCTACTTTGCCTTTTTGCATTTAAACTCCTTCTTTAGATACCATCATGCCTAGAAAGTCCACTTTTGATTGTGAAAAGTGGCATTTAGAGGGCTTGGCATAAAAATTGTTATCCCTTAGCTGTTGTAGTATTTCCCATATGATTTGTTCATGCTCTTTTTGTGTTTTGTTTTTTGTGAAAATATTGACATCATCTAAATAAATAAGGACACAAACCCACATGTCACCATAGATGTCATTCATTATCTGTTGAAATGTAGCAGGTGAATTGGTCATGCCAAAGTACATGACAAGAGGTTCATAGAATCCTTTTGAAGTGATAAAGGCTTCTTTCTATTTATTGCCTTCTTTAATGCACATATTGTTATAACCCCATTGAAGATCAAGGGTTGTAAATATATCTGCTCCTTTAAGGCAATCAATTAGAGTAGAAATGAGAGGTAATAGATATGCATTCTTGATGGTTTCTTCATTTAGATACCTGTAGTCCATCACCATTTATTTCTTCCCATCTTTCTTTGATATAAAGAAAATGGAGGCAGTCTGTGAAGATTTGAAAGGCCTAATGTATCCCTTTTTTTATTCCTTTTGTAAAAAGATGTGAACTTCTTCTTGTTTGGTTTCTGATAAGAGGATAACACATCTTTTCTTGGGTATGAAGTCTGGTTTAAGATCTATGCCATGATCCCAGGGCTTTCATTCAGGCATATGAGTAGATTCTGACTCAGAAAAGACATCAAGATAATTATGGTAAGCAAAAGAAACAGTTTTTTTCAATTCTTATTCTTGTTCTTTAGAGATAGTGTGAATGAACATGGTTAATAGTCAGTATTGTTGACAATGCAGTGTACATCAGGGAAAGGAAATGGTTTTGTTAACCCAGTCAATATCTGGATTATGTCTTGCTAACCAGTTGTATCCAATGATTAGTTGATGTGTGCCTAAGGTTAACACCAGAGTGTCTAACATTTCCATATGACCTTGCAGGGTTACTGCTATAGTTACATAATGTCATAACATCCCTTGAGTGTTAATAGATCTGTTGGCATTAATAGCTTTTATGGGTCTTGCCAATGATTTCTTTGACAGTTGATACTGATTGACAACTCTAGAATCTATAAAGGTATTGCAGGCACTGGAATCTAGTAATGCTTTCAGTGCCACTAAGTGATCTTGTCCTTGGTAAAAGAAGTTGATATTGCATGAAATGTTAAACTCTCCATAATGAGCAGGGGTTTTGCTTTTTTCTATAGGGGGTTTATAACTTAACAAGGCAATATGAACTGACCTTATAAAGGAATTAAGTACACTATCTTTTTCTTCTGGTGCCACACTCTTTTGAAATGCCTTTATAGAAATTCCAAATGTGTACTTGATTGCAGAGTCCAATTCAGAACTATCAAAGTCTGAAGATACATTAGTGTTTATAACAGATTCTGGTAAAACTATTGTTCTTCAACCAAAGTTACCCCTATTAACCTTGGTTACATTTAATTTAAAGATATGTTGTTTACTTGTTTTGCCTTTTCTTCTGCAGTGATACAATTTCTCCAATATGCTTTTGCTTCATCTGTGATATATTGAGTATGGGAGGCCATGATTTGTGGGGACAAAATAGCTTGTGCTGCCACTACAGCTGAATCTTGCATATCATACAATTGAGCTGCATGTCAGCCATTTGCATTAGGCTGTTGAGAGAACTCCATTTCAACCATGTAGTTCTGTATGTATTTTTGAGATGGGACATACTTGCCCCATTGATTATAAATCCCTTGTTGCCTAATGGGGAATTGTTTGTGCAATTTACAATCCCTTGCAATATGTCCTAGACCATTGCAGTTATAGCATTGGACATTCAGATTAGTTGGGTTCTTGGAAGGGAATCTTTGTGTGTTACGATTAAGTATAGGTCTTGTTTGCTATGCACCAATATCCATTGGTGCTTCCCTTCCTGCCTGTGTACCCACAGCTGTAAATTTTGGGTTAGGTGGTTGGGGTCTTGCAGTGGGATTGTAAAGGTGAGAGGTAAACACTGGTCATGTGTTAGGGTTCAAAGGAGGTCAGTTAAAACTAGTGGTTGGTTTAAAGGATGCAAAACTTCCACATTCTTCTTTTTCTTTTTCAAATGCTAATCCCACCTTTTTTACAAGCTCTATAAATTTGCTGTATAAAGCATTTGAGTCTTGCAAATTAACTTAATGGTATATTGGTCTGTCAACCAATTGTTTTAGAAGAGTGAGTGCATGATCTTTGGAAATCTCTGCCTTCTTGGCTAACAGTTTGAAGTGGCTAAGCCATTCAAATGTATTATGTCCTTCTTGAGTCAACTGTTCTAGCTTTGATAGTTGTTTATGTGCTAGAGCATCAATCTGGAAATAGCAATTAAATTCCTATTTGAGACCTTTCATAGTTGGCCATGCTAAATCACCCTTTTCTATTCCAAGGATTGGATGCCCATCTTTATCCAAACAAGGTTTCTTCTCTTCTGTTTCATATTCTTCTAACTTTAATCTTGCAAAGAGTTAAGCTTTTATTTCTTCTAATCTGAAGAAAATTGCTATGACATGTAGCTTATCAGAACTCCACTGCTGCATTCTCTGCCAAAGATTGATCTTTGTCATCCACAGTTTATAGAAGTCATGTTTTCCATCTCAGTTGCTGGGATCAGCAATCTTTTTTGTGATGTCTTTCTGTGTATTCATGAAGTTCATGTTGGCTGTGATAGCTGTAAGTTGAGCAAGGATATCAACAAGTTGTTGCTTGGCAGACATGGTGGGTGGAGGTATAGGATCTTGGTATATGGATTGTTCTAGTTCCTACATGGGTGTTGGTGGAGAATCTGAATCATCTCGATTGTAACCTTCAAAATCTTTAAACTAAGAAAACAAAGATGTATTGGATTGCTATACTTGATCTTCTAGATCTATTTTTCAAGGTCTACTCAATCTTAGGTATGTTGTGATTGCATAACTGGTAAGATTTACAGGAAGGGTACCTTTTTTTTGCTTTCAGCATTTCCAACCTATGCCTTATCTTCTCCTTCTTTTCCTTTAAAGCTTTGACAGCTGAAAGTTGAATTTCTAGGTCAATGATGGTATCAGTCAACCTAGCTTGTTCCTGTTCTACAAAGAATGTGAATGCTGCTTGTCTAAATCTAGTACCTTGGGCTCAACATATCCACTCAAAGTGATCCACAGGTTCTTCTCTCCTTAACCTTGCAATCTGTTTCTTATCTGCTGAGTGGATGTCTTCTTCATTCCCCAAGTAATCTTCAATTTCAGAGGTAGCTCTGCATGTTAGTGAATGCTGCAATGGGGGTGGAGATGGAAAATGTTGGTTGAGAAGATTTGGGTACTAATCTAAGAGTTCCCAACCAGTATGTTGAGCAGGGTGGTTGTTGGGATCATTTCAAAAGGAAGATAGTTCTCTAGGAGTAGGGGGATGATAGTCCAAAGCAGGTACTTGAGTGAAGGACACTGAATCAATAGACCAGGCAAGGTAAATAGCCTAATCCAAATGATGTGGAATAGAATAAAATGAGAACAAACTGATGATTGAACAACCCTTGAGTGGTCTAATACTTGATATGATGGTTTGATGATAAGAGATGAAGATAGAGAGTAATCCCTAGATCTCACTTCACTAGGTGTGATGAGTAACCAAATGGATTAGGCTGAGGGACAACAGCCAAAGACAGTTTTTTTATATACTATAGGGAAAAGTGCATGGATCAAGTGATGTCATAGATAAGGTGTGAAAAGAAAGCACACCATGAGGACATCAAATGGAAGAGAAGTAAACAGAGATGAAAGAGAAGAGACAGAAATGAAAAGAAGCTTTCCATAAAACAGAAATGAAAGATAGAAGCTTCTAGAAAGGCCTGAATCTCAACATGAGGTTTCCTGCAGGCATAACATCATCAGTGACATCATAGGTCTAGACTGGATCATGTGATCCATCAGGTGACAAGTCATGTGACCTAGTCATGTGATGCTGAAAGATAAGATAAGATAAAAGAAAAGAAAGAAATCATACACAAGTCCAAGACAAAGTTTATAACAAATTTACATCCAAGTTCACCAAAGCCCTGGGAAAACTATTAAAGTATGACCTAGCCCTGTCCATGGCTTACCACTCACAGTTAGATGGACAAACTGAACAAATAAATCAAGAAATAGAAACTTTTCTATGCATTTATTGTGGAAACCACCCAACTGATTGAACTGAATTACTCATGCATGCAGAATTTGCCCATAACTGACAACCTCACTCCATAACCAGAAAATCCCCATTTTCCCTGCTAATAGGTTATGAACCTAAACCACTCCCTGACCTAGCATTATCTACTAATTCATCTGCTGCAGACCTATGGATAAAAATGCTAATAAAAGCCAGAGATGAAGCCAATGCTGTGCATGACCTCACCAGATTACACATGAAGATGCAACACTGATACAAGTACACCCCTTTCAAGAAGGAAGAGAAAGTGTGGCTGAAGGCCACCAATCTGAAGTGATGACTCACAGACTCAAAGTTTGCTCAAAAGAGAGAAGGACCCTTTATGGTAACTGAAGTGTTGTTTTCCATAACCTTCAGATTATGTCTCCCAAAAACTTGGAAAATTCACCCCATGTTTTATGCATTATTCCTTTCTTCTTTTAGATTCAATGGACACCTGCACACCCTGCCACCCCCTGAATTAATAAACAGGAAGGAAGAATTTGAAATTGAGAAGATTGTATAACACTACAGAACCCTGTTCTTCAGTTCCTTCCTGATCTGATGAAAGGAATACACACTCATAAATGATTCATGGGTCTTAGAAAAGAAACTCATACACCATCAATATTCTCACAGACTATAAGAAATGATACCACCTCTAACACCTATCACCCACCATTTTCTACATCCTCTCCTGCAAACATGCTTTCATATTCATCAATCTCTCCACCTTCTCTGAAAACCCCATTACTAATATGGAACTGGACAAAGTAAAAATGAACTAATGATCTATATCCCTTGAATGGTCTTCTGACATTGGTATGAAGGTTCAATGGATAAAAGAGTAGATGAGAGAGTAACTCTGATGATCTCACTTCCTATGAAAGGATGAGTAATCAAGTGGATTAGGCTGAGGGACAACAGCCAAAGACAGTCCCTTTATATACTACAAGGATATATGCACAGACCAAGTGATGTCATAGATAAGGTGTGAAAAAGAAGCACACCATGAGGACATCAAATGGAAGAGAAGTAGACAGAGATGAAAAAGAAAAGATGGAAATAAAAAGAAGCTTCTGAAAAAGTCTGGACCTTAATATAAGGTTTCCTGCAGGCATGACATCATTGATGACATTATAGGTCTAGACCAATCATGTGATCAGTCAGGTGACAAGTCATGTGACCTCATCATGTGATAATGCTAATAAGATAAGATAAAAGCAAAAAAAAGTGTAAGTCCAAACCAAAGTTTATAACACTTCCCCCCCCTCAAAACTCAGATTCCAAATGAGTCAAGTTTTCATATGGGGTGAAGAGCAATGCAAAGTCTAAACCAATGACATGAAGAGGGTGAGAAGCAGCAAAATGTAAGTTATGGAATTGCCAAATAGCATTCTTTGCATTATTCAAATGCATCACAGGCTCCCATGTATGATCCAAGGCATCCCATCCCTTCCAATGCATGAGATAGTGAAGCTTGCCATTAATGAGTTTGGAATTGATGATGGAGTCAATCTTAAATTCTTTGTCTCCCTCTTCCATGATATAAATGGCATTAGGATGAAGAACTGGCTGATTAGGCAATGGCTTCACATAAGGCTTAACACATGCAATATTGACAACCAGGTGTATCTTTATATAAGCAGGTAATTCCAAACACATCACATTTGGCAAGATCTCAAAAATTCAATAGGGACTCAGCCAATGTTGGGATAATTTAGGGAAAGGGAATGGGAGTTGCAGATGATTGGTTGACAGCCAAATGCAATTATTGACATGGGGAGTATAAGTTATAGAAGGATGTGGCCAAGATTTCATTACTCTGCAAGTAGCCTCCAGTGCCTGCTAAATCTCTTGATGTGAGACTGCATATTTGCCACCAAAGCCAGATGAAATCTCTGCAAAACCAAGGTGCAGAACATAGTTCCAAGTAATTGCAAAAGGAGTTTTATCCATGGAAGAGGAGACTAAGTTATTATGTTGAAATTGAGCCAACTTGACTCAATTAACCCAATCTTCCTGCTTTTTTGCTACAAACTTTTGCAAATACAAAATAAGTTCCTGATTAACTCATTCCATTTGCCCATCTGATTGTGAGTGATATGCTGTAGAAATTTGCTGCTTGATACCTAGCAGTTAACATAATGAGGTAGTGAACTCAGAAATAAACTATTATGACATTGCACACACAATTGTACTTTGTGTCAGCAAGTGTGCATGACTACACCATGCATACTTTGTGTTAATGCATTGGTATGACTTTCTCTAGTGCACTGATTGCACTTTATGATCACATGACTTCCCTGATCACATGACCACTCCTTCCCTTCACACATCATGCCTTTACCTATCACATCTTCACATCTTCACTCTCTTCATACCCTTTATGAATTCACAACATCACACTGATCATCTCAGATCTCTCCACATCCTTATGGTTGGTGCATGCTTGAGATGCATCTTCCATTCCTTCATCTCTGCCTTTTCTGATCAGTATGACATCTCATCTAGATTCCCATTTAGATCATGACCCTGCAGAACCCTTGATGGGATCTTTGCCATGATTACATTCCTGATCATTTACATCTTGTGATGATCTTTCATTTTATAGTAAGCCCTGCATTCATATCCACTTCTGATCTTCTTCTATGAATGCCTAACCTTTTCATTATGGACTATTACCTTTACCTTATTGTCCAATAGCATTAATTATGCTATACCCTAGACTCAAGACACAGCATGGTCTGTGCACTCTCATGTAACATATATAAGGGGTTGTGCAAGGGCTGTTGTCCCCCAGCCAGATTCACTTGTTCACCTCTTTCTCTCTGCCTGCAAAGGTGGCCTGATGATGTTTAAGCTATAACAAGTAACAGAGTAGCTATTCACCCACCTGGTCTTCAGACTGCCTGGAAGTGAGGCATTGCTCAGATGTGATCTCACTTTATCCTCTCCTTCTCTATTTATCTTTGTGTGGTCATGCAAGCTCAAGACATGGTCAAGATGAGTCACAGTCAAAACAACTTGAAGCCAATGCTCTTTAAAGTATTGCCCATCTTTGTGAGGGCACTAACTGATGATAGAAACTCTGTGTGATGCAAGATGATCCTTTAGTCAAGCAGATGTTATACCTATGAGTTGCATAGGCATACACTGCCAGCTTCCCTTATCATATTGACATGTTGGTATTTATAGATGTTTCTTCTTGCCTGCAGGCTTGAGAGAAGACCTTGTTGGGATGCTGTGTGGAACACCCTGAGGTGGGGTGGCACCCCTGACCAGCTTTCAAGAATGGTAATCTGGAGATAACCATGCAATCACCCAAGAGCCAGAATCCTTGCCCCAAGGCTCATTTATGATTATGCTGCATTCTTAGCTTACAGTATTAGGAGGAAGCATACACAGTGCAACAGTCTGTGTAGTACTGGTGATGCAAGAGTTCACCAAGGAGTATGAAGATCATCCTCCCCTTTATCCAATCCCCTCTTCACTGTTCTCACATTCTCCCTTCTGGACATTCTCAAGGATTCAGTTGGTGATGTCAGATCACCTGATGGGTTATGGTGATAGAAGATAGGCAGGGTTGTATAAGTGTTTCTCTGGTCATTCAACATAAACTGAGTGCTCCTGTCAGAAACAATAGAAAAGAGAAGTTCATGTATGCACCAGACATAGTCACAGAATAGAATAGTGAGCTCCTTTGATGAAATGGTTTTTGTACACAGAACAAAGACAACTTCTTTAGAGAATTAATCAATGATAATGCAAATAGAATTTTTATTTTGTGCCATTGGAAATCCAGAAACAAAATCTATAAAGATATCTTGCCATGGCTTGCTGGTGATAGGCAATGGCAAGGGTTTGATTCCAGATAGATGTTGATTTCCTTTAGATATGGCACAAACTTGACATGACAATATATAGTGTTTGAGATCCTTTGTGATACCTGGCCATGTAAAGGATCTGGATAATAAGTGAAGTGTTCATGCTTGATCTATATGACTGGCAAGGAGGGAATCATGATAAAGTGATAAACATTTTATTCACATGCTTTCTGGAATATAGATTTTATGGTTTTGATTGAAGAAAAAATGTGATGTTAAATCAAAAGAAAAGGTAGGAGGGACATCATCCTTCATTTCCTTTGTAGCTTGCTGAATCTCATCTAAAAAGAAGGAAGAAAGCATTATGTTTTGATTGAAGATTTTAGGAGAAAGCATAGTAATGTTGGTGTTGATCTTTTCAGCTGCTTTACTGTAATCAGGTCTTCTAGACAAAGCATCTGCTCTTTCATTTTGAGATTCAGGTTTATAATTTATGGTGAAGTTATACTTTAATAGAATAGCATGTCAGCATGCCTGTCATGCAGACAGATCTTATGGTTTTTTCCAGAACTCCAGATTCTTGTGATTTGTCCAGATCTCAAAATGAGTTAATCCCAAAAGATAATGTCTTCACTTCTGCAGAGCTTGGATAATAGCTAGCAGTTTTTTGTTATAAATAG
>JBBPJS010001273.1:0-11495 GCA_038088835.1 Singerocomus rubriflavus
ACAGAGTATATATATCTAGGATAGACAAGATTGTGATATATGATATGAGATAATGATGCAAGGTCATAAGTAGTGTCTCAGCAGTGTCTGCCAGACATCCATCTGTCTGATTGGCAATATCTGTGCCAAACTGTTTGACGAGATCTGACAATACTCTGAATCTACTCTGGCTTCTCGAAGCTCGCAGTAAGGCGAAACGAGTCCACGATAGAGTCAGTGGTTGAGACTTGAGAATCAATAGAGATGGTCTTCATATACGTCGGTAACATTGATGCTGCATACCAGAGTTGACGTTTGGCATGTTGGAGACGACTGTTGTCTTCGCTGTCAGAGAGTTGGGACACGAGAATGAAATCGCATTCGCATGCTTGAGCAGTGGATCGCTTTCATGATCAGACCGTGCATGATCGGGATCGGACCAGTAACCAGTATACACTGTCAGTTCTGGGTGATCAACCTCTGACCTCGCATCCTCTCGAGCACACGTTGATTGTGCCAAATTCAGTTCATACAGATCAAGTTTGGCGACTAAGAGAACATTGAAAGATCTAAACTTGTTCGTGTCATCCTCTGATAGTGTGACATAGTTTAATTTTATCTCAACACCTTCCAATAACGTCAAAATGGGCACATTCAGGATGTCAACTCGGACTGACCGGTCTGCCTGCTGCACTACTGCCGCGCTTGAAGACGTGCTGATTCTTTGCAACGCACAACACATGCTCCCGACAAGATTCCGCTTTTCGTTCTTACTCGGCGCCCGGTGATAGACGCATATAGTTGTCCGCGAAGACCCATCCCAATGACTCCTACGTCCCTGAATCAGAAAAAGGATCGGACATCATCAACAAGTCGGATAGCTACCACGTACAACTGAAAGCGTTTTCTCAGGTTGGGGTTCTGTCCATCACAGACGAGACTGAGTTCATGGCATTGATGATCCCCCACGGTCACAGATACGATTGGACGCCAGGACCTTTTCCGTGTGTGAGCGTTGCAGTTCGTGCGCACGGACAACTAATAGACCAAAGATGGAGGCATGGAAACGGACATCCATACGGTGCTAGCTCGACAACATGGTTTGATTGGAGTCTATCGAGATTCAGATCGTCAATTTCTTAGAATCGGGGCTACGCATTTGCCTATCAAGTAAACCTTAGGGTGTTCCTTCTGCGACCCTATTCAATCTCCGATTCAAAGAAAAGCCAAGTGTACCAAAGCTTGCAGCCCAAGTCAGGAAACCTCAGGTAAGTGCGTTCGAAGATGGCGCTCTACCACCCTTTCGATTGGCTGCAAAACGGGAAATGGCCAACTTCACCCGATTACCAAAGGAGGGAAACGGCTTGACTGCCTTATGAACTGACCACGTGCACCATCACTGTGGTTGTCCAGTCACCACAAGCATTCTCTTTTCATCGAAAGGCAGAACCACCCTCCTAGTGGTAAGTAAGTGGCGTACGAGTGTTGGACCAAGGTTCCGTTTGAAATTTGACTAGAGTCGATGAGGTACGTTGAAAGGCGTTGAGTGCGCGTGAAATGTGTCGCTTCTTATTGAACATGGTCTTCATGGTGTGGAAGGGCTCTGGGAGAAAATCATTTGGACCGAGCACGAAGTTTCCGCACTATTGCGAATCGGGATCTTGAGTTGAACTTGGCAGTCGATCCGAAAAAAAAAAGTGCCAGTCACTTCAAAGACGCACTTCAAAGATGACTATAAGTACATGAATAGAGCATACCTTGAGCGGTCTATTACCTTTTCACGGCAGATAGCTTGCAGAACAGGTCGAGTGGCGAAACTCAACGAAAGTGGCGAACGAATATGACACCCTGTTTGTAATGTCCCGAATAGGGTTGAACTACGTCTGGGAGGGGTTGTTAAACAAGTGGGTACTTTCAATCCAATCAATCCTTTGGAAACGCATTAATACGTGCTCAGAAAAATTACCACTCTACGCACGAAATCGTTTACGAGGTGCCTATATGTGCGCCGGGTGACTTAAATTCACTTGAAAGTCCTGTTGTGCAGCTTCAAGACCGTAAACCTTTATGACTGTGAGTTTATACGAGCGCAAATAGCCTAGCCTGTTACATAGCTCCCTCTGCACTTGTTTAGAGGCAGGACCAGGCTAAGGACCTTGTATACAGGAGTGCAACAATTCGCATACTGTCGAGGGACCAGTCCAGAGCAGTGTACTATTCGACGTGTACCTCTTCAAAGTGGACTATGCGCTCGATTTGCACCAATATGATCACGTTGTCACTGCAGAACCCAGTCACACTCTAAGTGGAAAACTAAGAAGTCCGTTCAGCCGAGCAGCGAAGCAACAGGACACACATACCTCAAACTTCTTCGGACCTTCAACAGACTTTCTTGATCTCAGTCTGGCTCATCTGCAAAGCACAAAGCGAGACGAATGCACTTTGAGGAATATCAAAGTCAATCTAAAGCCTCGCTCTCGTATCTGCCCAGGCACCGTGCCAAACACTCGTGAGCCATGAGTCATAGCGGCGACCTCGAAGGATGGCTCGAGCCTGAAAAAATTGGGTAGGTATTTCAGCATTGGGGTGTATTGTGAGAAGCAGGTCGATCCATTGTGGAAGGCATGGGCTTGGGCTATTTGCTATTTTTCTAAAGCCGTGTCGAGCGGTAACTCCACGAGGAGCACCAAATAGCGAGCTTTGGTAATCTGCACGGCCCGATAATTTCTGCACGGTGTTAGTTGTTGAACAGGACAAGAAGATGACTGCTCACGGGTGGTGTAAATCGCCGAATTGAAGGTGGCCCGAATGCTTGGCACATCAACTCGCTAGGGTTCATACTGCACAGACGTGGGAAGAGGCTCGACACCTGGGTCATATGCGTGTGTCGAGAGGAAGCGGGGGAGAGGTGGGGGCAAAGTCTGGAGTAGAGTCGTGATGACCCGGAGGGACCACCTGAACCTGCGAGCAAGGCAAGCAGTTTTGCTTCCTCAGAGATGCGCAAAGTATAAAGTGACCACCGACGAGCTGTATGAATTGGTCGTAGCAATAAGATGTGATGGTAGTGATTTTCTAGGGAGGGGAGGCCATAAAAACCGTGGGTGAAATAGAAGAGAAACTCGGATGGTACACGTCGTCCCCGGCATGCAACCTCAAGACCTCACATATAAACAAATCAGACCCTAGATGTGTCCTCTCATGGGGAAACCTCAATTCCTAGTATGACGTATAGTGGAACTACAGTAGTAAATTACATTGGAAAGGAAGGTAACAGCTAGGACGGTGGGTTATTCACAGATGTGACGTCTATACAGCAAGGTTAACGGATGGCAAAGGCAGGGATCTGTCACTATACAGGACTTACCTGCACCGCTGCTTCCAGAACTCTCGGTATTGATAGTCTGTCCTTGTGCGTTGCTGCCTACGTTATTAATATTGTTGCAGATGAAATGGAGATAGTTGAAAGTGGTCGTAGAGCTAGGACTGCTAGGCGAGGTAGGAAGACTATTGCGGGGAGACGGAAGCACATCATCCTCAGGCGCTGTGTTCGCATCTAAAGTTTAGTTCGTGTATATACGATCAGGGGATGATCTGATGGGACGTCGTCGCCTTACCTGGTACTTCTTCAGCTCGACTCTCAGGAGGGTCTTGATTTGCGAAGGGATTTACGGATGCTAGAGCAGAAATTGCCTCTCGGACTGTGGTGATCACATCCGGTGTAGCAGGACCGCCAATGTCCACTGCTATATAAACTGGTTCATCCGGAGCAACCGACTCTCCTACATGTGCCGCATGAGGAAGCTCACATTTCATCATAATAGACACCTACTTGTAACCGGAGCGAGATCTGTTGTAGGTCTTGATAGCGAGTCCCTCATTAGCTTCTCAGAGGTTGTCTGGTATCATCATTAGCGTCTATTGTTTCAACGTTTTCTTACAAAGGCACTACCATAATCGACATCCAGAGCTGGTAAGAATCGGCATTGAATGCTCGTTTCGCACGTTTTATTGAGGATAATTTAAAGAACTTTGAAAACCACTTTTGCTGCTCATAGGATTCAAGCACCTTCTTCTGCTTCTGCAAGCTGGTAAGGCGAAAGAAGTCACTACCTGAAATAAACTTCACCAATCCACTCACCCGTCATACCGGGCTTTCGTTTCTCGAAGAAGATCATGATAATTTTCATCCATTTCCTTGGCCATGTTACGAATTTTGATCATTTCTTGTAGCGTCGATCGAAGATATAAACGACCAGTATGCAAGGAATCCTTAGCAATGACCCTTGCAAAGGAGACTGTAGGATCAAAATCTTCAGCTACACCAAGGTCGGAAGGGAGGAGCAACGTCTCAGAGTTGGTGGGTGGCATAATTAAAGGGGGGGACACGTTGCCTTGAGCGAGACATCTTCGTGCACTTTTTCTAAGATGGGCAACGTGTGGAAAAGCACCCTCCAACAACCCCCCGCCGTTTGAGTGATCTCTCTTACCACTCAAACAAGACTCCGCGAGTTTTCAGTGCACGGGGTCCAATATGGGTCCATGTTTGGGTATGTTTGTAAACCCGACCACTAAAGTCATACAGAACACAATTCAATGTCATGCCCACGCAGTCAAAAAGGCGAGCAGCCAAAGAGGCCGAAACCAGGCGAGAGGAAGCACTACTCGCACAACTCGAGCTCGCGGCTTTCGCCGACACACCGACAAACAGAGATGGTGGCGAACTCTCTGAGCCCGAGCTGTGGTGGTTGAGACATTACGACTGGTTGCAAGATAGTGGGTATATACTTCGACCTCGTTATGCCCCGGGATGGGTACCTTCTTGGCAAGGAACAAAGAAGGATCTGTTGCTGTGTGAAGACAGCCGTGTAGCTCAGGTGTGCATTAAGTGTGCCAGGTCCTTGTCTTGCCACTCATCCATCGAAAACCGGTAGCACGCTACCAGGGTCCTTGATGGCACGCGTGCTTCGGATGGTGCCTTCGTAACACTCAAGCTAGTAAACAGAAAGGACCATCCTCACGAAATTGACATTGCACGATATCTCTCCTCTGAAGCGCTAGCTGCGAGTGCTAACCATTGTGTTCCTGTTTATGATATATTGCCCATCCCTGACGATGAGGAAAAGATGATTGTCGTGATGCCTCTGCTTCGAGAATATACACATCCTCCTTTTGCTACCTTTGGAGAGGTGGTGGAATGTATTAGGCAATTGCTTGAAGTACGACTTCGTACATTTTGCTGGTCGGTCGCTGATCGTTTGGTAGGGTCTCCATTTTATGCATAAACATCACGTTGCTCATCGGTGAGTACTGTCATTAGTACATCGGAGTTTATGTTTCGACTAAGTTGCTCGCAGTGATTGCTCGTCTAGAAACATCATGATGGATCCAAGTAGGCTTTGCATCGATGCATTCCATCCTGCTAGCCCCCTACTGAAGCGAGACGTCTCCGGATATGCACGCTTCAAGACACGAACTGAACGACCCCCGAAGTATTTCTTAATTGATTTTGGTCTGTCACGTCGCTATGATGGTTCCATTGTCAAACCGATGGAGGCTCCGATCTGGGGGGCAGACAAGGAAGTCCCAGAATTTCAAAACTCCAATGCTCCCTGCGATCCCTTTGCTACGGACGTCTTCTACATTGGCAATGCGATCAGGAAAGATTTTGTTGAGGTATGGTATCGTATTATCACGTGGGCATATCCATATCACTAAACCCCACCTAGCCGAACCTCGGGTTTGATTTCATCCGACCCCTGATAGCTGACATGGTTCAGAAGGACCCATCAAAGCGTCCCAGTATGACTGAGGTTGTCGAGCGGTTTGATGCTATCAAAACTGGTCTCAGCAGCTGGAAGTTACGCTCCCGCGTTGTCGACAAGGAAGAGAATGCATATCATAAGGTTACGCGGGGTACCTTTCACTGGATGCAACAGATCGGCTTCATCACGCGGGGCATCCCGGCTGTACCCACATCCCCATGACCTTTGTAATGACATGTCACCTTCATTTCTATGACATATACCCTTTCTATTTTTTTGTTCTGCGTGGGGCGTGTCCGTCTGGGAGAGATAAGGCCAAATGGTGAGAGAGATTTCAGACCTTTTGGCTCGGCGGGTATCACTGCGCCATGGCTTTATCTTTCATGAACGCCTGGTGCAATGGTGATAAAAGAAACAACCTTAGGAGTGTTACTGTGTCAAAGACCACTGACACTAGTGTGTTACACTCGGCACACAGCTCAATATACAGAAGGGAAATCCAGAGTCAGGCGGAAGGGACAACTCGTGTTTAAACATGGTCACATCCGCGATCAAATCTGCTCTGACGTGAAAGATGGAGATAGGTGGCCGGGGTCAAACAAAGGTCAGGGCTGTACTTTCTCAACCACGAAAGACTGACAAAAAAAAATACAATGAAGTTACGTGCGTAACGGTACGTTGCGACAATCACTGCCCCTTTCTCCAGTGCTCCCGTACGTGTGCCCTTCTCCCACCATGGAAAACAATACTCCGGGAATCCTACTCTGAAATGGGGTAGAGAGAAGGCAGTGCATGCTAATACTTGTGTGGACACCATCGGCTACCCTCCGAGTCGTGTACATCCCGATCGATGTTCGATAACATCTCTTTTTGATGGCCAACTTGGATGCCTTTCGCCATTTCTGGTCGATGGACATTATTGTTTTTATAGATTACCCACTCCATACGCCTTGTCAGCCCCAACGAGGATGGCTGAGAAACGTGTCTGTTCCTTGTCAGAAACAATTGCACCAGGGGGGTTGTTCTCGGATTGTTATCAATATCATAATCCAGATCACCTGTGCGATCGGGGGCTTCAAGCAGAGCCCCGAATGTGGCACCGTCATGCAATCCTAACACTCTCCCGCTGCCGAGTTCGCTGTTTCTGCCCTCCCCTCTCGAGAAAAAGACGAAATAGATTATGGTTAGAGTCCTACACGTTTGTGGGGTAGATAAAAGCGAGACAACCCAAAAAGGCAAATGCGATGTGCGATATCGAACGTAGACAGCACCGGACAGCTGAACCCTTCGGACGCGATGATCCTCCTCGCCATCGACATCTGTCAAGAATATTTGCTCGTCCGAACCTCGAAATCCTGGAACACTCATGTAATTGGGCTTTCACATATGGTCGCCATTACAGAACAAGGTTTTGAGTTGAACCTGTGGATGGTAGACCTACGCGTCCGCAACCAGAGTATGACACGATGTTCAAGTGGACGAACCAAGTCTGTTGAAAGATGTGGGGGCTGATGACAAGCGTGTCGAATCGAATAGAGCAGAGAGTAGTTCTTGATAACATAGGCTAAATGCAGAAGATTTTCGTGGAATGGCTTGCGGAATGTTGTCGGAGTTGCGAAACTCAGCGGCCTTTTTGCCATCCTCTCCAGGATTGATCATCTTCAGGCAAGGAAAACGGCAAATGCTCGGGTTGACTTGAATGTAATTGAACTACCCCAGGGAAAAGTCGCACAGGTGGGTGGTTTCT
Source organism: Singerocomus rubriflavus (assembly GCA_038088835.1). Classification (NCBI taxonomy): domain Eukaryota; kingdom Fungi; phylum Basidiomycota; class Agaricomycetes; order Boletales; family Boletaceae; genus Singerocomus; species Singerocomus rubriflavus. The sequence continues at coordinate 7,489 of JBBPJS010001273.1, forward strand.
GTCCAACCAATCCTTTGTAAGGACATTAATACACTACTAGGACAGTTCAGTTACCATTCCACGCACCAAATTGGTTACGGAGTGCTTATGTATGCGTCACAAGTCACTGCAAGGCCATGGTCGTACAAATCCGAAATGGTAAATCTTCATGACTTCGGGTCCATATGGACTGGTATATCAAATCTTCCCTTTCCACTTGCTCAGAGGTATGTCCAAGCTGAGGACATTGTGCATAAGAACCCAATAATTCGCGAGTCGAGTCATTACCAAGAGACCAGCCCAAAGGGGATGTACAATCCGACATCTACTTCTTCAGAGTGGACAATTCGCCTGACCTGTATCAATGCGACTACATCTGCATTGCAGGCTCGAGTTGCACTACAAGTCGAAAGCTCAGAAGGTAGTCGAAAGGCGCGAAGCAGGACACACCTATATCTCTAGCATTTTCCGACCCTCGACTAACTTTCTTGGTCTCCGTCTGGTACTTTGAGTGAATGGGGGTCGGATGAACACCAGGTAAAGCAATGGAACATCAAATGGCTCTGGGATGAACCAGCTGTGTGTCTATTCAGGTTGGTGGGTCCTCTTGAGTCAGGGGAGCATCCAATGTGACATCATCTACTGATATTCAGCCCAATACTGGCACAAAAAAGGAGACAAATGCACCACGAAGGCACCTCAGACAGTCCGGAGCCCCAGCCCCACGTCTTCTCCGGCATCATGGCCGAGTACCCATGATGGTGACCTCAAAAGTGCCATAATCCCGGAAATACAGGCTAAATTACCAGAATTTATCGTCGGGACTAAGTCAGTCCATCGTTGAGAGCGTATGCTTGCCCTTCACCTGCCATTTGCTGTATTCGAAACGTCGAGCCAAACTCATGATGAGCACAAAATAGCGAGCTTTGCTACTCAACACGGTCTGATAAGCAACAGGGTGTCAGTAATCGAACAAGGCGAGAATAAAACTGCTCACGGACAGTATAGGTCGCCGAATTGAGAGTGGGTCCGAGCGCATGGCACACCAACTAGCTAGGGTTCATCTCGTAAGAAAAACGGGAGGGTGCAGTACCTCCAGCCATCCACGTTTGCCGAAAGGAAACGGGGGGAGGTAGGAAATAATTTTGGACTGGAGTTGTGATGATCCGAAGAGAGCACTGGACATGAGGGGAAGGCGGGCGGTTTTGCTTCCCCAGAAGGGCACAAAATTTGGACTGATCACCAACGAACTGCCTGCAGAGCCGGTGACACAAGTAGCACGGTGTGGTGATTTTTCGGAGGGCGTAAATTTCGTGGGTGAGAAAACAGAACAAGAGAGACAGTACGTGTCAATCTCCTCAACGTGTAACCTCATGCACATATGAACAAATCAAAACCCAAGTTTTTCTTTCTTGGCTCAATTCTTACTATGTGTATAATGTATGATGGAACTACAATAGAAATTACACGCAAAGCAGACCACTAATAGCTAGGATGGAGGGCCGTTCACAGACGTATGATGGCTGATATCTATACAGCGAGGTCAACGGGCAGCAAAGTCCGGATTCTCTCACTGGACAGACCTACCCGCACTACTGCTTCCTGAACTCTCGTTATTGATAGTCTGTCCTTGTGTGTCACCCATGTTATTGACATTGTTGTAGATGAGATGAATATAGTTGAAAGTGGTCGTGGAACTGGGGCTGCTAGGCGAGATAGGAAGACTACTCCGGGGAGACGGTAGCACATCAGTCTCAGAGGCTGTGTTTGCATCTAAGGTTTAGTTAGTAGACTGAGAATCAGTGGTCGATCGGATGGGACATTGTCGCCTTACTCGGGGCTCCTTCATCCAGACTTTCAGAAGGGTCTGGATCTGCAAAGGGATTTCTGGATACTAGGACGGACACCGCCTCTTGAACAGTGGCGATCGCTTCCCGACTGACGGGTCCATTCATGTCCACCGCGAGACCGGAAATCTGTTCATTCTGTGCAACCGATTCATCTACATTCGTCGCTTGAGGGAGCTCGTGGTTCACTGCAATGGACACATACTTTCAACCGAAACGAGATCTGTCGTTGTGGATAGCAAAGCTCTCTTTAACCTGTCGGACGTCGACTGATGTCATCGTTAGCTCTTTTTGCCCAACATTTTACAATTAAGAACATCACCATTATCGAAACCCAGAGCTGAAAGGAACCGGCAACGAGTACTCGTTTCGCACTTCTTAGTGATGGGAGTCTAAAGAACTTAACCATCCAATTTTCCTGGTCTTCGAATTCGGGCAATTCCTTCTGGCGCAACAGGCTAATGAGGCGAAAGGGGTCACTTTCTGAGACAAGCTGCACCAATTTACTTTACTGTCATACCGGGCTCTCGTTTCGTGAAGAACATGATGATTTTGGTCCATGCCTTTTGCCATGTCACGAATTTTGGTCATTTCTTCCGATGTTAGTCGAAGATATAGACGGCCAGTATGTAAGGAGCCCTTGGCAACAACCCTCGCAAGGGGGACTGTGGGACCAAAATTTCCGACCAACCCAAGATCGGAAGGGAGGAGTACCGTCTCAGAGTCGGCGGGTGGCATAGTCAAAGGGGGGGACACGTTGCCTTGAGCGAGACATCTTCGTGCATCTTTTCTGAGATGGGCAAGGTGTGGAAAAGCACCCTCTAGCAACCCCCCGCCGTTTGAGTGATCTTTCTTACCACTCAAACAAGACTCCGCGAAGTTTCGGTGGACGGGGTCCAATATGGGTCCATGTTTGGGTATGTTTGTTAAGGATGCAGTACACTTCCGCATACTTCACACTGCCATGCCCTCCCACTCAAAAAGGCGAGCAGCCAGAAAGGCTGACGCCAAACGAGAGAGTGCACTACTTGCCCAACTAGAGCTTACGGCTTTCGCTGACACACCGGCAAATAAAGATGATAGCAAGCTCTCTGCGCCAGAGTTGTGGTGGTCAAGGCATTACGGCTGGTTGCAAGATAACGGGTATGTACTTCGACCTCGTTATTCCCCGAGCTGGGTACCTTCTTGGCAAGAAACAAATAAAAGTCCATTGAGGTGTGAAGACAGCCGTGTAGCCCCGGTGTGCACTAAATATATCAAGCCTTTGTTTCATAACTCATTTGTAAATTGGTAGCACGCTATTAGGGTCCTCGATGGCACGCGTGCTTCGGATGGTGCTTTTGTTACACTCAGACTGGTTGACAATAGGGACTACCCACGCGAAATTGACGTCGCACGATATCTCTCCTCTGAAGCGTTGGCCACGAGTGCCAACCATTGTGTTCCGGTGTATGATGTATTGCCCGTCCCCGACGAAGAGGAAAAGACAATTATCGTGATGCCTTTGCTTCGTGCATATACACACCCTCCGTTTGGTACATTCGGAGAGGCGGTGGAATGTATTAAGCAATTATTTGAAGTACGACGTTGCGCATTTCACTTTCCCAGTTACTGACCTTCGGTAGGGTCTTCATTTTATGCACAAGCACCGTGTTGCTCATCGATGTGTACTATCACTAACGTATAGGAGCTTTTCTCTTGACCTGGTTCCTTACAGCGATTGCTCGTCTAGAAATATCATGATGGATTCAAGTAGACTTGGCATTGATGCATTCCATCCTGCTAGCCATTTGCTGAGGCGAGACGTCTCCGGACTTGCACGCTTTAGGACTCGAATTGAACGACCCCCGAAGTACTTCTTAATCGATTTTGGCCTGTCATGTCGTTATGATAATTCAACTGTAAGGCCTATGGAAGTCCCAGAATTTCAGAATTCCAATGCTCCTTGCGATCCTTTTGCTACCGACGTGTTCTACCTCGGTAATGTCATCAGGAATGATTTTGTTAAGGTGCAGTATCCTGTATTGCCACATATATATGTAACACTCAAACAGACCCAGCCGAATTCGGGTTTGATTTCATGTGGCCTCTGATAGCTGACATGGTTCAAAAGGACCCTTCAAAGCGTCCCATCATGAATGAGGTTGTCGAGCGGTTTGATGCTATCAGAGCTAGCCTCAG
>JBBPJS010001274.1:0-11491 GCA_038088835.1 Singerocomus rubriflavus
ATTCTATTTATAATAAAGAATTATTAGCCATCATTCAAGCTCTGCAGGAATGGAGACATTATTTTCTAGGATTATCACATTTTGACATTTAAACAGATCACAAGAACCTGGAGTTCTGGAAAAAGCCACAAGATCTGTCAGCATGTCAAGCAAGATGGCATGCCATTCTTTTGGAATATAATTTCACCATTACTTATAAGCCAGGTGCTCAAAATGGCAGAGCTGATGCTTTGTCTAGATGTTCTGACTATGGTGAGGCTGCCAAAAAAATAAATACCAACATCACTATGCTGCCTCCTAAAGTCTTTCACAATCACATCAATTTTTCTTCTTCTTTTCTATGGGAAGTCCAGCAAGTTATGTCAACCATGCAAGACTCTATCCCATCTTCTTTCATTTTTAATCATGACAAAGGAGTATTTATGCATGAAACACAGAAAATATATGTACCAGAACAACTAAGAACTTCCTGCCTTTTCTTGTACCATAATTCACTATTGGCAGAACATGCAGGTCAAGCTTGAACTCTTCATTTATTGTCTCGAACCTTCACTTGGCCTGATGTCACCAAAGATCTGAAGAAGTATATATCATCTTGCCAAGTTTGTGCCATAGCAAAAGAATGACAACATATATTGGGGCAATGACCAATGCCTTTGGCTATAGTAGATGCACCTTGACAAGATCTCTCTGTCAATTTTGTTTTAGGTTTCCTCTTGATTTGGGGTAATGATTCAATATGTGTAATCGTTGATCAATTCTCTAAGGAAGTGATTTTCATCCCTTGTTCAAAGACTGTATTATCTCAAGACCTTGCTATTTTATTCTGGGATTATGTATGGTGCCTACATGGACTGCCCAAATCCATTGTGTCAGATAGGGGCACACAGTTCATCACTGATTTCACCACTTCTCTTTGTCATTTGTTAAATATTCAACAATGCATCTCCATAGCATATCATCTGCAAACTGATGGTCAAATGGAGCATATCAACCAGGAGTTGATTTTATACCTTCAAAAGTTTGTTGCCAAGAAACAGAATGATTGAGTCAATTGGGTCAAGATTGCTCAATTCCATCATAACAATTTTGTTTCATTGGCCACTGGAAAAACACCCTTTGCCATCACATGGAACTATGTTCCTCATTTAGGTTTTGCTGATGCATTGTCTGATTTTGGTCGGGATTGTGCAGTGGCTTATGAGGAAGTTAAACAAGCCCTTGAATCTACTTGAAAGACTATGGAAAAATGCCCTCATGCTGCCATAACTTATCAACCTGCAATTGGTGATCGTGTTTGGTTATTCACTAATCACTTGCAACTTCCTTACCCATCTTCTAAATTATCTTAATGATGGCTAGGTCCATATTAAATTTAAGAGGTTCTTTCTAACACAGTGCATTTGAAATTACCTACTAGGATGAAGATCCACCCAGTCGTCAATTTCTCTCATATTAAACCTTATATGAAACCTCTGACTGGCCAACCTGTTCTTCACCCTAATGCAGTGTGGGTTACTAAGAAGGGTGATAAAGAATTTGAGGTTGATTATATTGTTAACTCTAAACTTTTTCACAACAAGCTTCACTATTTGGTTCATTGAAAGGGTTGGGACATCTCTGATTGTACATGGGAACTGGTCTTCCATTTGAATAATGCCAAGGATGCTATCACTCGTTTTCATGCATTAAAGCCCAGTGCTTTCCATCCTCTGCAGTTGACAGGTGTCAAGTTCTCATTGCTTTTTGCTCCCTATAAAAACTTGACTCATCTGAAATCTGAGTTTTGAGGGGGGGGAAGTGTTACAAACTCTGTTCTAAACTTGTATGATTTTCTTTTTTCTTTTATCCTATCTTTCAGCATCATATGACTAGGTCACATGACTTGTCACATGACTGATCACATAATCAGTTGAGACCTATGATGTCATAATGATGTCATGCCTGCAGGCAACCTCATATTGAGATCCAGGTTGTTTTAGAAGCTCCTTATCTTTCATTTCTGCTTCATGGAAGTCTTCTATTCATTTCTGTCTCTTCTTTTTCATCTCCATTGCTTCCCTTCCATTTGATGGACATGAGATATGCTTCCTTTTCACACCTCATCTATGACATCACTTGGTCTGTGCACAATATCTTGTAGTATATAAAGGAACTATCTTTGGCTGTTGTCCCTCAGCCTAATCCATTTGGTTAATCATCCTCTTCAAGGAAGTGAGACCTAAGGGTTACCCTCTATTCTCTACACCTTTTATTGTTCCATTGAATCAATGTTTCAACCAACCACTTAAGTGTTATGAATTTGTGTATGAACCTGCACGATACGATAGTACAATGACTGCTTGCTTGCATGCACGAGTACTATTCATGACTCATCCCTGATCACATGACCTCATCCATCCCTTCACATCTTCACACCTTCACCTGTCACATCTTCACATCATTACTCTCTCTCCCTTCACACCGTCATGACATCACCGATCACATCTTCCATTCCGATCTCGATTCCCTTCTTCATCTCCGCTCTTACCATCCAATCGGTACAATCACTCATCGAGATTGTATCTCGATCATGAACCCTGCAAGATCCTAGATGGATCTCTGCCACGATCCCCCTTCCAGATCTTTCACATCTTGATGATTGATCTTCCCCTTACATTAAACCCTGCATTCTTATATCCGCTTCTTCCATTCTGATATATGAGATGCCTAACCTTTTCCTCATGAACATTACCCTTTACCCTATAGCCAATAGCATTAATCACATATACCCTAGACCCACAACACAGCTTGGTCTGTGCTCATTCATGTAACGTATATAAGGGGTTATGAGTACAGGCTGTTCCCCCAGCCTAATCCACTTGTTACCTCTCGTCCTACCCTGCTTACCAAGGTGGCCTAGTGACTAAGTACAAGTAAGGGATGGTATTTGCCTGGCCCTCTTAACTGAGCCTCAGGAGTGAGCCGTCTGAAGATAAAGCTAACCTCCACTCCTCTCTTTATCGTTTCATCATTCATCGATCCTGACAGTACTGAATGTTGGAGATCAGCCCATCGATTAGGCTCCTCATTAGTTCAGCTATAGTACATTACCTACATTTCCTTATTTGGATGAGCGTCGACTGCTCGTCGTGTCACCAAATGCTCCTTCCCTCCAGTCTCGTACTCTCGACTGGAGATAAGCTACACATTACATTGTCTATATATTCACTACTTACTCTACCTAGTATTTACCCTTTTCCTCTAGGTAGTTATACTGTTCAGTCTTGTACTCTCGACTGGAGTATTTACCCTTTTCCTCTAGTGTCATTGGAAGCCTCAATCTCCAACACCGAACTGCCAATGTTATGGCCAGTCAGCAAGCTTATTCAAGCACTAGTACAGAACCCAGTACCTAGAAGAACGGAAGACATTCGTTGTATCAAGAATCAAACCAGAAAAGATATAAAGATCACGTGACATATCTCCCATCGTATCAGATACTGATGTTATACCTGCAATCCTGAGAGGCCCTCATTGCCATGCAGATCTTATCGTATTAGTTCCAGGATCTTACAGATATTTAAGCCATGAGTAGCATCATGTCTCTCATTGGAACATCCTTTGTGGTTATCGAACAGACCCAAGGATCTACGGTGACACCGCCTTCATTCTCAAGGGTTGCAACCTGGTAATAGCTATGCGATCACCCAATGACCGGAATCCTCGCCCCAAGGTCCGACCACGATTATGCCTTTCCTGTTAGGGGTTAGGTATTAGGAGGAAGACAGAGCATCGTTGCAAGAGTACGATTGCTATCAAGGACTTGCAAGAGTAGTCCTGGAGTTCTAGACACAGAAGATCCCCTGACGTGCAGCCCTCTCTTATATCCGAAGACCTATCGACTGTCCTAGTCACCATTCCTCACTCCGACATTATGGTTTAGCCCTGTACCAAGATCTCTGGTCATCCACCAGGTTGGTTGGGTTGTTTGGCAGAGTAGTGTAACTCTTTGGTTCTGCAACATTAAGGGATCACTCCATTGTCATCAGTATAGTTTTTCTGTTCCATAACAGTATTTATAATTGTTCCTCCTTGCCTGCAGGCTTGGAGATGATCTCATTGGATGCTGTGTGGAATGCCCCAAGATGGGGTGGCACCCCTGACCAGCTTGTTAGAATTGCTATTGTAGATCGAGCTCAGTCGTGCACGGATTGCGATGGACTGTATATTCACCTATTGTAGATCGAGCTAACTACAAGTCAGTACGAGTAGGTATAATAGAAGTACAATGTGATCTCACCTCAGTCATGCGCAGATTGCGACGGACTGGGGTGATCGAGTATGACAATCAGTTCTATATACGAGTGGAGAACAATAATGAAGTACATACGGAAATACATGGATCATACTCAAGGTTGAAGAATGTAAGTATTATATGGCTGTCCATATGAGTCGACGGCGAACAGAAGAATGAAGACAAAAAACATGCGTGATACTTTGTAACGGAGATCATCCCTGCGAGTTGGTAATCCTTACGGCTGCGATCTGCTTGCCATTTCCAACACTCCCCCTCAAGCGATATGCAGGCCGAGTTCAGCAGCAAAATGTTTCACTTTCGGCGATGGGAGGGCCTTGGTGAGCATGTCTGTGACCATGTCGTTGGTGGGGCAGAAAATAAGGTGTATCTTGCTGTTGTCGATGACCCAACGAATGAAATGGAAATGCATGTCAATATGCTTGGTGCGCGCATGGTACTGATGGTCTTTGGCCAATGCAATTGCCAATTTGTTGTCAGAGAAAAGGGTTGTAGCATCATTGTCATTTTGGCCAAGCATCTCTCACATAAGCGAGCGCAGCCAGAGGGCTTCCTTGGTTGCATGAGTAGCAGCGACATACTCACTTTCTGTCATGGACAGTGACACGATCTCTTGTTTCTTCAACACCCACGAGATGGCCCCTCCATCAATGAGAAAAGCATAGTCAGAAATGGCCTTTCTATCCTCCACCATGCTGTCATCAGCGTCCATATACCCTTCGAGTGATTTCATCACTCCTCCGTATGTGAGACGCAAGTCTCTTGTGCTGATCAGGTATCTATAAATCCAACAAACAGCGTCCCAGTGGGGTAGACCGGGGTTGCTGCAAAAACGAGATACAGTGGAGACGGCGTACGATATGTCAGGACAGGTGCCAAGTGCTGCGTACATCAAGGAGCCGACTGCTTCTTGATACAGAATATGCTGCATCGCGGCATATTCAGCACCAGTCGAAGGGGGTTGTGTGGTGTTCAACTTGACTTGTGGCTCCATTGGCATGGCCATGGGCTTCAGCTCATCAAAGTTGAAACAACGGATGATTGAGTCTAGATAGGATCACTGCGAGAGAGCAATGGTTCGCTCCTTGCGATTCCATGTGACCTCAATTCCGAGCAACCAGTGGAGTTCGCCGAGATCCATGATCTTGACGTACTTGCACAGCTGTTCCTTAAACCCAACAATTGGCGCAATTGTAGAGGTGGCGATGGTGCAGTCATCGACATGCATAATGATGATAATAAAAACTTTGTTGCCTCGCCTGATGAAAACAGCCTGGTCCACCTCGCACTGTTTGAATCCCATGAGCTTGACCAAGATCTCTATGAGCTTTTGATACCAGCGACAACCACTCTGCTTTAGTCTGTAGAGTGTTTTGCAGAGTTGGCAAACACGATTTGGGTGTGTTGCATCCGCATAGCCTGGGGGTTGTCACATGTAAATGCACTCATTGTTCTGCAGCTCACCATTTAAATATGCACCCTTTATATCAATCTGGTGCAACTCTAAGTCGAGGCAGGCGGCGAGGGCAAGGACAGTTCAAATGGAGGCGAGCTTCGCGACTGGGGCATAGGTGTCGAAGTAATCTACACTGGGCACTTGGGAGAATCCTTGGGCAATGAGTCGTGCCTTGTAGCGTATGATATTGCTGGTGGCGTCTTTCTTCGCTCGAAATACCCATTTGGATCTGACTATATTTGCTCTGGCGGGTGCGTCAACAAGCTCCCAAGTTCCAGCGTTGCGGAGTGTGGCTAGCTCCTCGAGGATCCCTTGCTCCCATTGCAGCCAGTCTGGGCATCGCTTGGCCTCGCCTAACGAGCTTGGTTCCAGGGCTTCGGCTCTGGCAATGAACTCGTTTAATGCAAGGGCGAGTTCGATATCGTCATCGTAGTCGACTGCAGCTAACATCTGTTCAGCCATCCCCTCTCCTTCAAAGGTTGTGGGGCCACTGTCAGGCTCCAGCGCGTCTGCAATGGGGTCTGGGAGCTGAATTCTGTGCGGTGGTATGGGATCGGTGGCCTTGCTGTTAATTATGTCGAGCACATGCTGGCTCAGCTGACGGATGTGCTTGGGGCATGACTGATTGGTGATGTCAGGGACAGGGATGGGTGGTGCTACAATAGGTGGTGCTGGCAGTGACTGCTGGGCCACCACAGGATTGGGCTGTGTGTGAGGTAAGTGGACCTGCATAACATTGACATTGTCAAAAGGTTCGTCTTGCTCCCCCTCGATGTTACGTGGGGCCGAGTCCCAATAGACGTTACACTCAACGGTAACGGTCCACTTCTTTGGCCAATATACGCGGTGAGTGGTCTCGGTCTGTTCATCAATCCCCACCCATTTGGCCTTCTCCGCATGTCCACTCAACTTATCACCTTTCTCAGTCTTCACCCACACCTCAGATCCCCACTCGCACATGCGGCTCAAATCGGGCTGCTTCCCGAAAGCTACTTCGAATGGCATCAAGCCATTGAGGACCTTGGTGGGTGTTCTATTCTTTAGCCAAACCACATAATGTGCTGCCTCTCCCCATAAAAATTTAGGCAAACCACTAGCATGCAAGAGTGCCTGGATGTGTTCAAGTATTGTTCGATTTAGGCGTTCCACAATGCCATTGTGCTATGGGATGTCATGTGCAGTAAGACGCTGGTCCGTGCCTTGATGCTTCAGGTATGCGATGAATTCTTTCCCTAGATATTCCCCTCTGCAATCGGAGTGGAGCATCTTGATCTTTGCAGCCAGTTGACGGTCAAGCCAAGCCTCAAAGAGCTTGTACGACTCGAAGGTCTCACTCTTCTGGTGCAGGGAATAGAGGTAAGTCAATCGCAAGTGATTATCAGTGAAGGTTATATAGTAGCATTTTCCTTTCAGCATGGCGATCGGCACAGGTCCCCAAACATTTGACCAGATTAGTGTGCCGACTTTGTCCACACGGTCCCCCTCTCGAACCTTTGCAACAGGCTTCCATGTAGCCTTTGCGTATATGCACGATTCACAGAAAGTATTGTCATCTTTTGATTCATCTAACTTCAGCCCAGTGACTAAGCCCTTTTCAACTAGGCGATGAGCGATGTTTGGAGCGATGTGTCCGAATCGTCAGTGGAGTTCCATGACAGTAATTGGTTTCACAGCCGCATTCACTGCTTCATGGTCGTGTACGACGCGGTACAGCCCTTTGGAAGTACGAGGGATCTTTCCTATCGTTTCGCCATCTGATCCATGTATTGTGCAGAAGCCGTCTGCAAACATTGTCGAGAGCCCCAGCTCATCAAGACAACTGATTGACACTAAGGTGTATCCAACCTCCGGCGAGAACAAAACCTCTGTGAGTTGTAACTTAGATACATCGTATCCGTTTGGTACCTCGATTATCATGTCGCCAACTCCAGTTGCGACAAACTTCTGCCGATTTGCAGCAGTGAACGGCTTATTCGGGATATCGGTGAGTGTCTCAAAACGCTCGCGATAAGGGGAGATATGACGAGTAGTACCCGAGTCGAAGAGCTCCATCTGGTAGGGACAGGTAGGTTCATCGTTCGCATCCATTGCAACATTATCTGATTCTTCGGCAGGTTCAGCGCAATCGACCGATATTCCATCGTCGACCTCCAGTGCTCGGGACTCCTCTAGGTCCCAGACATCTTCGAAAACGTCTTCATCGGTCACCGAAAACCAATCACTACCATTCGCTTCGTCATCCTCTTCATCATCCAATTCCATAGGCAGCAAGCCTGGTACTTCGTCATCATTGCTGGATTCATCCATCACAGTGAACACTCCATTCTTAGAGTCGCTCCAGTCATTCGCAACATTTGCGGAGTCAGTGGTAGGTTTCTTCTCACCACTTTTCTCTCCTTTTCTGTATCACGCAGCTAAATGCTTGATCAAGCTGCACTCCCAACACTTTGGTGGATTCCTCCTCGGGTTCCCTTACCTATTGCCTGTGCGCTGACCTTTTCCTCACCTATGCGAGCTTCCTGATGAGCCAACGGCCATGGCCTCATTGCGGTCGTGGTCTTTGGTGTCCATCTGAGTGGAGTGCTTCGCCCTCTGGTGATCAGATTTCTCAGCGATAATGGAGATCAAGATGTCGGGGTCGATAGTCTTGGTGGAACTGTGAAGTCATGCAGAGGTGAGTTGATTTGATGCGAAATTCGCGAGTCCACTAGGAAGGGACTTGATGATCGTTGATCTATAGTCCTTCTCTTCAATATCTACTCCAACTGCTGCAAGCTCCTCCTGCTTCATTCGCAGTTCATCTAGGAACTGACAAACGTCACCGCCCCTCAGCAGTCTCGATTCGAGGAACTGGGTGTACAGATCAGTTTGCGCGTAAGTTCCTTTCTCAGTATACTCTTTCATAATCTCCTCCCATTGCTCCTTCGCTAATTCCTTCTTATTAATATGCAGCACAGTCGAGTCCAGGATGTGCTGAGTGAGAAGGTAAACTGTGGTACCTTTGTCTTTCATCCACTTTTCTAACTTGGCTTTCTGATCAGTGGTCATAGGAGCCGAATAGGATGGCTTCAGTTTGGTGCCATTAAAGTGGCCCCAAAGCTGTTTGGCTATGACAGCGATCTTGAAACAACGACTGAAGATTGCCCAGTTCGTCCCCTTGATGTCAAGCTTGGGGACATTACTAGGGAGGGAGTTAATGTTGGAGGTGGCTGAGGACATGATAGCAATATCGGTTGGTACGTCTTCGATTTAATCAGTGAGTGCAGGGCTCATAACCTGTTAGGATTGCTATCATAGATTGAGCTCAGTCGTGCGCGGATTGCAATGGACTGTATATTCACCTATTGTAGATCGAGCTAACTACAAGTCAGTATGAGTAGGTATAATAGAAGTACAATGTGATCTCACCTCAGTCGTGTGTGGATTGCGACGGACTGGGGTGATCAAGTACAACGATCGGTTCTATATACGAGTGGAGAACAATAATGAAGTACATATGGAAATACACGGATCATACCCAAGGTTGAAGAATGTAAGTATCATATGGCTGTCCATATGAGTTGATGGCAAACAGAAGAATGAAGACAAAAAACATGCGCGATACTTTGTAATGGAGATCATCCCTGCGAGTTGGTAATCCTTATGGCTGCGATCTGCTTGCCATTTCCAACACAGCTTTCAAGGATGACAACCTGGAGATAGTCATGTGATCACCCAAGAGCTGGAATCCTTGCTCCAAGGCTGGTCTATGATTATGCTGCATTCATAGGTTGCAGTATTAGGAGGAAGCATATCCAGTGCAATAGTCTGGGTAGTACTGATGATGCAATAGTTCATCAAGGAGTATGAAGATCATCCTCTCCTCATTCCCAATTCCCTCTATGCTATTCAGCATTCTCCTCTCCATGACTGCTCAAGGATTCAGTTGGTGATGCCAGATCACCTGACAGGTTATGGTAATAGAAGATAGGCAGGATTGTATAGTGTTTCTCTGGTCACTCAATAGGAGGTGATTGATAGGACAGAGTTGGACCAGAGCAGGCCAGAGTTAGGGGTTTTTGGCACTAGTGTCCTGTGCTAACAGCATGCTGGTAGGGGAAGCATGTTTTTCAAAGGGCTCCAATGTAGAAGTTGCCCCCTTTTTTCCTGCCACATGCTATTGTGCACTCAATCATTACCTCCCACCCATGTTACACTGTCTATGGGCTATTGCATACTTCTAAGGGGGAACTGGGTGGGCAGGAAGAGTGGAGTAACAAGTGAAATGACATGAGTGCATGGATAGTAATGTGGAACAATATTAAAAAATCCTGGGTCCACTTGGCCAACTATCATCCAAACCATCTATTTTTTTTTTTTGAATTGACCAAGCACAGGCAGATACAGTGTATTTAGATCGGGGACGTGCCAAAGGTGAACAGCAACAGTATGATGAGATAATACTGAAGCCTCAAGACTTATCCAGGATGAGAAGCACAAAATTTTGCACATGATCTAACAGCATCTTTATGCACTCTTCTCCCCAAGCAGTGGGACCCTAGTATTATAACAGATTAAAATGCTGAATGAGCAGTGAACAGAAAGTAAATGACACACTTGAACTCTAAGGTAGAACTTGGAGTGCATTGTCCACATTTGAACGGATCTGTGGCGAAAGAAGAGATAGGAGAGATAGGACGGGTCTGTAAGACACTGCAAAGGGGGGGAAAGCCATTAACAATGCCTTACATGCGATACGTCAATCGAGATCGATTTCCACTGCATACACTCCTAATGGTCATCTTCCCATGTTGGGTCCACAACTTGTCCTCTATCACGCTATAGTTAGTAAATGTACAGTTCGAATTGGACGATGGTGCTTCTTCCGGTTTCGTCTGACTTGCGGGCTTTCCATCATCACCCTGTCCTACTGCAAGTAACAGCATGTCTGATAACACACACGACACATATGGCAGACAAGGGTTGGCTAGGTCTCTGTCAAAAATCTCCTGGAGTGCTATTGTTGTTGTGACCAGTCTTCCCTTCTCGCTATGCTTCATCAATGGCTCAGTCATTGATAAGTGTATTGGCAGCAGCGTGGACGACGAGATGAGATGAGTCCTTGGGTTGATGGAAGACTTCATGTAACGTTCGAGGGAGACACTGAAGGGGTTAAAAATTCGAGTAAAAGATTGTGAACTAGAATCAGACAAAGCCAGCACGGAGATGTTGGCAAAAGCACTGCTTACGCTGTGGCACCAGGCGGGAAACGGACATCAGTTGTTGAGGCTTCAGAGACAACGTCTGGATTCATCTTGATCTGTGCTAGACAAGTGGCGGCATGGAATAGCACAGAAACCGTCACCCCCAACTCTTTCGTCTTGGCGATAATCGCAGCTGTCTCTGATTCAGACATCACAATGGTATGATAGAACAGCGGGACGGACAAGTCCAATGGGCGAGACAGGGGAGCCGGGCTAGAATAAGGCTGGGTTTGATAGTCAATATCGTTGATCGAATCACCACGACAAGGCGCACGAAAAGACTAGAGTCACGCTTACCGCAGTCTAAGTAATCTGGATCGCCAAGTCCTGCAAGAATCTTGGTCCGGCTGTTTCCCATTCTTCAGACAGCCCTCCTGTCGCTGTAATCGGATCAACAGGAAGGTTCTTCCATTCTTCCGAAGGCTCAATTTTGACATCCATACCCTCATCAGAAGTTCATTCGCATATTAGATTCAGTGCATGGAGTGCAGGCCC
>JBBPJS010001275.1:0-11489 GCA_038088835.1 Singerocomus rubriflavus
AGCAGATTGCTCTCGATGATGTTGCGGCATCTTTGGGCGTCGGCAGGATTCCCATTCGGTTGGCGTGCGAGGTAGGGTCGCTCATCCTCGACTTCTTGTTCCTATCGTATTGACGAGCGTCGCACGTTGGATAGACAGATCAAGTTTCCAGCGGATAGTTTGGGATGGGATATGAGTGCGGGTCATTGATCGTCGTGTAACACCATGAACTGAACGAACGCACTCGCAGGTCAACCGCGGTCCCCAGTATCGTGGCAACCAACGTGGGGGATCGAGCCCACCACCCTAACCTCCTACTTGATCTAACGGCTTCTGCAACGAGCCGTACTTGCGCATGGACGACAGCAACAGCGACTTCAGTCAGTTTACCAGCGATAGCACCGAGCACCTGCGCCTACTGAGGTGCTCTTGGAGCCGTCTACCTGGTCGACACCGAGACTGGCAGGAGTGGTTTCTACCTCTGCGGCGACTCAGTGCAAACAGCGTGCAATGGTTCACCAGACGTTCGTTGCTGTCCTCCCCGACTGGCCCTTCATCATCCTATACCCTTTTCTCCCCCCTTTTCAATACCAACTATCGTCACTCGTTTGGTTCCGGTTATCTATGCTCCAATGAGGTATGTCGCCCATGTCCAGCAAGTTTGACCCAATCCTGATAGATGTCAGCATCAACCTTGTCTCTTTATCTTTTTTTTTTTTCTATTCACTTTATGGTAATAGTAAGTCGATTGATCGGCTTTGGTGCTCAGTCCTGACGTCTTCCAGCAGGAAACAAAAAAAAAGTAGAAAACAGAAAAACCATAAAACATTTTTACTATTAGGTAATGCTTGTTAGCATCGCTCGACAACAATTTCGCTGACGTGATTTGGCGTAGTATCTTTTTGTACATATCTAGTTCCAGTTTTTTTCATCTCTAGTGCGCCGTTCGTCCTTGGCATACTTGGTTCCACCCTAATGCGACTCAACACTAGTTCTTCCTTTCTTGTTCTTGTTCTCTTCTCTCTATTCACTTTATAGTGATGGTAATTATGGTAAGTTAGTTGACCTTGGCTTCGTTTTTCGATTCTAACATCTTCGGGCAGAACAAAAAAAAAAGAAAATCTAGAAAACCCATAAAACATTTTTACTATCAGGTAAAGTTCGCCAGCACCTCTCAATAGTAACCACACTGATGCAATTTGATATAGTATCTTCTTTCTCTTTAGCAGCCAATCAAAGTAACTGACTCTTCCACTCGCTATTTCTTACACCCTCAATCTCTTGCAGAAAAAAAAAACGGAAAATCGTCATAAACACAAAAAATAATCATATTTTCAGGCAAGTAATGCACCGATATCTTTACTCTTCACTCTTCCTGAGATGATCCAACACTAGTTCTTTCCTCTCTCTTTTCTCTTTTCTATTCGCCTTATAGTAATGGTGAGTTGGTCGACCTCAGTTCTGATGCTCAATCCTGACACCCATCGATGGTAACTTCGCTGACTCAACTCGGAGCAGTACTTTCTTTTTCGTATCCTGTTTCTCCGGTTTCCCTCTAGCGGTTAGTATCAGTAAAGGTAACTACTTTACGACTTTTCTCTACCCAGATTTACGACTCTTTTCAGAAAAAGTAAAAAGTAAAAAAAAAAAGAAAATCGCCATTAGGGTGATAAAAATATAAAAAAAAGTCATTAGGTGAGTTGTGTGTGAATACCTTTGCCTTCTACTCTTCCTGACGTGACTCAACACTAGTTTTTTTTCTCTTTCTCTGTTCATTTCATAGTAATCGTAAGTTGGATGAGCTTGGCTCCAGTGGCTAGTCTTAACGGTTTTCAATAGGAAAAAACCCAACGGAGCACTTCACCAGGTATAATTTGCTAACATCTCCTGATAGAACCTCGCTCACGCAATTCGACGTAGCATCTTCTTCTTCGTATTCTATTTCTTTTTAGTAGTTAGTCAAGGTCGCTAGTCTCTTACTTTTCTCTTCACACTAACAATGTCTTGCAGGGAAAAAAAAAAAAAAAAAACACAAAATCAAAAGCAAGGTCGTTTTTAGATTAGTAGTCTTTTCTTTTTCAAGTGCGAGTTTTCTACCAGTCGTCTTAATTAAAGTCTAATATGTTACACAGAAAACCACCAAAAAAATAGAAAATTTGCGATAACCCACGAGAAGATACATCACCCGACTCTCCTTCGGCGGCACCCGCGCACATCACCGCAAACGCGCTACCCTCATTCGAACTTACAGGCTGCTCGGCTATCTCTTCTACCCTTTCCTCTCTACCTCCCCAGCATATCTTGCGATTTAACGCCTATCTCGGTATGGTCGGAAATCCCTGATATGCCTGTTGACCCCCGTTCTTGTCGTCCGTTGGCCCCCCAGCAGCACGTTGTCTCCCCAAGCTCGAATCTCGGTCGTCACACATGGACTGCAGCTCTCGTCGCGACTAATCGGATCGACTTCTCGACAAATCCTTCGGCAACCTCCACCTTTTGCCAATCGAAGGTGGACGGTGATGCGCATTCTGAAATGGTAGATTCTGGTACCTTTCATTGCTCTTCACCTCTCGCCGTGGCCTGTGAAGAACGACGTACTGGTCCCGACACGCTACAGGTCTTTGCTACACGACTCGAGCACAGCTTTGCGACTGTCGTGTTGTGTTGGTGTACGTCTGCAGGATTTATCGTGTAGTGTGTCGACCTCGCGGTACTTATTGCACCAAAATCTTCCAAAAAAAATATAAAAATATAAAACGAGTGATACCCGAAATGATAGTGTACACCCAAACTCGACAACAAGAACAAATTGGTAGTGGTTGAATTGGACCGTGCAATTAAACCACCCAGGGGCTATGTTGTACTGGCGACATTGCCCTCTGTCACACGCGGCATGCCTTACTTGATAAGAGTGCACCCTCGACGGTCTCTTCGTGCTGTAACTCTAGTTTGGGGTGTACGTAGACATCCGACATTGCTAATAACGTTACGAAACAATTGGAGGGGAAGATCATCGACCATGAAGCGCTAGCTCAGAAGGTAGAGAGCGGAGCAGAGGACGGATCGGAGTCGTCTTTGCGCTGCTTTGCCAGGCGAGCTCTGGACCAAGTTAGAACAGGAATACTACCAGCAGGCTCTGGAAGAAGAATGGAGACTACTTGACCTGTTTCTCACCGCGAGTACTCTCATCGTCCTCTCTCTTTCCGCTTCGGTCATGTTCTCCCAATTGGCGATTCGCGACAACGTCTAGGGATTCTCTTAGCACTTGGAACAGAATCACCACGACGATGACCCGCAAGCGTACCCCATCGCTGTTCACGACCATCGGACCCAAACTATCAAATCTCACCGGCGCAGCTTCCCCGATGGGAATATTTGGCACGGAGGGATCTTCGAGCGATTGAGGACTCGGAGCAGACAGGAGTGGGACGCTTGGCGTGGACGGGTTCGTCGACATGGTTGGCTTGGTAGTGCACTTGCAAGCGGCGATCCATTGCTCTCCCACTACTATTACTAGAACGTTCTTGATCGAGCTCGGCCTTGGTTCAACCATCGCTCTGCGCAACGCACAGTACCCTCTTCGATGTGTTGTCTGGGTAGATCGGTCGATCGACTCGAGACGCATATCAATACAGACTCGCGCAATGCCTACACTCTGCCCAACGACAGTCACCCCCAGCCGTGCCGATAGACACGTTGTTCTGGGCGGTACCCCAGACCAGTCTGTATCGCAATGGCCTCAGCACATATAAACACAAGCCCCGGTCAGGCGACGAAGAGGCTATCGCCACTGCATAACACTTTCCTCAAGATCATCCCCACTCTTGAGCTCTCAACATGTCTGGACCTCAACTCCCAGCTCTTTCCTTCCAATCCCACTCTCTAAACGAGGCAGCCTCGACTCTTGTCCTCCATATCTCTCAAATCCTTCATCGTCTGCAAGATCTCCAGGATGAAGAAGCCAAACTCGATGCGCAGGCTCGCCAGCTCGTGGAACAGGTATTGAAGACTGAAAACAGACCATCAGTGCCATCCCATCCCATCATCTCCACCCCGGTCTCCAAGGTTCATACTCCAGCCAAGGAGAGCACGATGGGCGAGAGCACCCCACGTACCCTACCGCACGTCGAGCCAAGTATACACATTTTTCTTGACCTTGGAAAAGTTTTAAATCTGTTCAACAGAGAACTTTGAGACACCAGTAAGGGCTTTGGTGTTGATGGAGTCATTTGCATTAGCGATGTCAGTCAAAAGTAAACGCAAGGGGAGGATATTCTTGGCGGGAGATAGCACGGAGTTCGGGGAGAAAAGATAAAGCTGAAACGGTGCAAAATTGACACGTCATGGTTGCAACTTCTTTCAAAGGGTTAAAAGGATAATTGGTTGTAACGCGTGAATGATATGAGTATCGCTGACGAAGGCAGTCGGATAACCTGTGTGCCATCTTCTGACCGTTGTCTCAAACCAGTCTTGCATTCATTTATGCAAGCAAGACCGATATAGCCATGCAAATTATCAAGTAACACGAACATAGTATTTACATCCTACAAACGGTCAGATCTTCAGATAAGGTCCACGTGTATAGTATTGACTTACTCTGGATTCCAAAAAAGGCCAGGAGTCAGTCTCTACTCACCAAATTGGTATCCATCGACTACATCGTTCCATAGTTTTTTTGTATCAACGACGGCACGCAGTCGTGAGGCAAGCAAGAATGCACCACTCAATTTTCTGGAAACCGTGTCAACAAGATAAAGGTTGCAGTCGTGTTCAACAGACCTGTTCAAACTGTAGGTCTCTCGAGGGGGGGGAGTAAGTCTATGTTGAAGCATAATTGGAATGTTTGCGCGGATCTGGCTAGTGACTTCTCCCCAACGGGAACCTGGCCCAAACGCGAATGGCTGTGACGTAGATGGTCTGAAGGGTGTCGCAAGCAGAATCATCGAGTCGACATGAGCATTCAACATGATCTATAGTGGAATAGGAGAACGATGGTGAGAGTATGTCACAGTGACAAAGCCTGTGCAAACCTCGTTCTCCTCGCCTGTGAGGTAACCGAGTTTGAGGCTCCAATTAGCGCAAGCAGTGCGGTCTTCGGCTGCTGCTGCTTGGAGAAGGTGCAGCCAGTCATCCATGAATTTTTTCGTGTATTCACGGGTGGCACCAAAGTCGACTAGTGAGACCTAACACGCTATGCGTATGGTTCGGGCATCGCAAAGACAGAGACACATACCTGTTGAGCGGAGGAGTTCCACAAGAAGTTGGTCCAGTTCGGGTCAGTCTGCATCAGTCGAAACCGGAAGAGTTCCCGCAAACAAAGATCAATAATACGTCTTGCAATCTATGAATAGTAATGATCAACCAGATGGATGTTAACACAGCTATCCTAGATACCTCGTTGCGCTCTTCTTGCGGAAGAGCTGAGACAGATAGCTCCCCGACGCTGACACCATCAACATGTTCCATAACGAGTAGACGGGTCGTACTCCCTTCCCATACCCAAGGTATTTTGAAGCGGGAGTCCTGCCCAAGAAACTCCACAGAGCGATATCGTCGTAGAAATCGTGCCTCCCTCGAATAATCACACTCATCTGCCAGTTCATCCTTCATGACCTTCCAAGGGTTTCGCGTAAGCGGTGTCTGTACGATGCAAATCAAGACTTACTTGAACTGTGCGATCTAGGAACAACCCCTTTGGCAATAGTTGCCCTGCAGTTAATAGCAACTTGACATAACCAAGATCGCTGGCGATTGAGTTTACGATATTTGGAAACTGTATTTTAACGGCAACTCGTTCCTCCTGACCAGTAGGTGAAACAGAGGCCTTCAATATCGCGTTGTGGACCTGTCCAATTGAGGCGGCTGCAAAGGGCATACGATCAAATGACGTGAAATTATCTGCCCATGTGGGACCCAGGGAGGACGTGAGCACATCCTACGAATCCTAGGTGAGTAGAAACTCTATGATCGGCAAATATTTACGGCTACCTCCATCTGCCAATCTGGCATATAATGAGCGCTATCTTGTACTCGTCTGAAGATCTTGTCCAGTTCTGGTGGGAGCATGTGCGTGTCTAATTCATTGTTGTAAGTCCCTTCCGTCATTTGAAGCGAGAATGTCGAGACCTTGTATGCTCATGAATTGACCCAGCTTGAGAGCGGCACCCCTCATCTGCGAAAGTTTTGAGACCAAACGCTTGATATTAGCTTCCGTCATCATCAAAGAACCTTGATGGTCGTGATTCGAAGCATTTGTCGACCGACGGATAATTTCCGAGGCAGCCCCATAACCCAGAGATGCAGCGAGGCCTACAATTTTAGAAACAAATGAGTACTGTGCTACGTGCACATGTATTGAGCGTACCGCCGTAATGGAATAAGCGACCTATCCTAGAGGAAGGCACCCTCGACGCTTGTAAATTGGGTATGACGACAGCGTCAGTGCCTCGGGGATCGGAAGATGGTAATACCGGTGCGGAGTCTATGTGCTGATCAATAACGGACGTTAACTGGGTTGTTGATACTAGTCACGCCTTTATGCGGCGAGGGAGAGCTAAGTAATGGCATTCAAATACTCACGTCACCTTCCGTGGGACTCAAAAGCTTTGGAAACAATGTATTATCTTGATACTCGGTGTCGAATTTTACCTGTTGAGGGCTCGACTCTTCATAAGCAGCAGAAACATCTGGGGCAGAATTTCCTGGAGATACATCTTCTCCACCTGTCACATGTGAATTGGGGAATGATTCGAGGGTGGTTTGGTTGTTGGTTTCGACACCAAGTGGTCTAGTCGGGCCGTCATATGGTCTGTTCTCCCTCGGAGTTACCGGTGGGACCTGATTGGATGACCTGAGGAGCGCTTGTGCACTTCGAATCTGTACTGCACGGAATGCGATGTCAGCGATGCTGTGAGCGACACACAACCATCCAAAGGCAGGCGATGGTGGCATTCAGACACGCGTCAAACACAGCCACCAAGTCTTCTTCCGTATGCCACAGGGGTGTCAAGTTCACCGAACGATGCAAAGGACCATATTTGTATCTGGTCTAACGCTAGACACGTATCTCTTGGACGACGCGGGAATCTCATTCCATTGACCAACCCCAAGGCGACATATGTACTAAGAATACAATGACCCAGTGTTTGCAGGGAGGACCTGCCATGAAATATGAGGTGACAATTCTATTGAGGTCCCAAGTCCAAAACAGACTTTTTCGCGTACACGATGAAAGAAATGATCACCTCGGCCAAATCTGATTGACAATAAACTGGTCGAGACTAGAAACACAGGCACAGCCACTCAGTCCATCAATTGTTACCCAAGTTCCATCAGACGAGCAGGTCGTTCAAGTTCCGACCAACGTCGTCTCAGTGGCCTCCTGGCGCCTAAGCATTCGACGAGCACAGAGGCATAGATGCACCATTTGCATAACCCCAATCTTGCCAGATACGTCGTACAAAGGTCTGCATCACTCAGGGTTTTTCACAACTTCCGTTTATTCATCTAGACCCACTGGCAGTTCAGACGTAATATCTGATCTGCGTGTTAACGTGCTCGAGGAGGATTTGACAAAAGTTATATGGTACAAAGTGTGTTCTAGTCATTCTCATTCTTGGTCTCGGTCTCACGGAGAGCAAGGAACGCTTCCTCTCGGATCAGGAGATCATCGAACACATTGTCGTAAGTACTCCGCGTCGTAGAGCCTGAAGATAAGGTTGAAACCCGCTACAGCACAACCAGACTTCGACTCTCTGCTGGACCATCCACCGTCCCAAACAAGGATGGTACATCCGCATCCGATCTCCAACTTTTCCTCCAGGTGTCTTTATCCCCCTACTTCCCGTACCCCGTTCTTCGCCAAATTTCACTGATGCGGCCCTGTCCTTTTCGTGTCGCACAAATGTGTATCCTTCTCCGCCGGTGTTTGCAATACCTGATACCCACAAATCTTCGACTGACAGCCTGGGCTCAGACAGTACAACCGCGCACTCTTACCCTCCTACACCCCCCATCCTACCTATTGCTGCCACAACGTATTCCCCACCGCCAATTGATGCGGAACTCGGCAGGACCGAAGCACCCAGTAGGCTCTCGAAGAAAACGACACCCACAAAAGTCACGCAATTCCTTCTCGCACCTCATTCGTCCCCACATGTTCCTGATCCGCAGCCTGGCGAACAAATATCACTCTTCACACGTGCTCTTTCCCTCTTCCAGAACAATAAACCCACTCACTCTGCTTCATTCACGCTCTGTACACTGGACAGACCAGGTAGCGCTCCGGAGGTGGCTGGCCCATCCTCCCAACCACGACAACGGCTCTCTCAACTTATTCCCAAGATACCCTCGCCGCTTCTTACATTTCATGACAGAACACCGATATTAACGGTTGGTTCTATGACTGGTTTTCTCGAGATAGACCGTGCAGAGGAACGAATCTTGGGTGTGGACACAAGTTTTTGGATTGCGGTCGCATTGACCTACCTAGAATTTTTGGAGGAGAGGGAGGTATGTCTAAACTCCGTTTCGCTCTCGCATAAATCTGATGGTATCGTCAGAGTTATCTAGCTGCGTTAACTGACTAACGATGATGTTTGGCTATGGTCTATTAGTTCGTCCTTCATGGTATACTTGGTTCAAATGAAATCGAAAAGCCCTAGAATAGGGTTAGGATTCCACTCGTGATTGATTTTGTTACACGTGACCGGGACGGGGTATGCGGAGTTTGAAACACTTGAACTTTCGAACTACCACAGGCCAACTCAGCTTGTTCAACTCTCAAACACCCACGACATGGTATGTCGTGTCGCAGTTTCATGGCGTTAGCCTATGAGCTTACTCACGTGAATATGCACTTTATAGTCCGTGACACCAGCTACAATGCGTCGTTTGATGCGCGAAATTTCTGAATTAAAGAACAGTCCCCCAGAAGGCATTCGCATCGTCACAAGCGAGGAGAATCTTCTTGATGTCACCGGGATAATTGAGGGGCCAGGTGAGGACATACATTTCCATACTTGTCTGCTCACACTAAACGTGTATTCACCTGTGGCTTAGAGAGTACACCATATTCGGGCGGGTACTTCCGAGTACGATTCAAATTCACAGAAGAATTCCCCGCTGCTCCTCCGAAATGTGTGAAAACGCTCTTTCTGTACTCTTTTGTCATTTCTGACATGGCTTGTAGGCTGGTTTGCTACCAAGATCTTCCATCCAAACGTATCTTCCGCTGGTGAAATTTGTGTAAACACGCTGAAGAAGGATTGGAAGTCAGGCTACGGCATCGGTCACATTCTAGTGACTGTAAAGTGTCTCCTCATCTATCCGAATCCTGAATCTGCGCTTGATGAAGAAGCTGGGAAGCTTTTGCTCGAAGATTATGATAGCTACTTCTCGCGTGCGAAACTCATCACGAGCGTGCACGCCACCCCCCGGACAAAGCCCCCAGAATTCCAACCATCAAGTGCGGATGACTCGGGGGCTAGCACTGTATTACCTAGCGCGGCTCCAAGTGCACCAGAACCTGCCCAGGCGATCGCAATTCCGTCAGCCACTTTGGCGTGCGAACCTGTGCCACTAATTCCACCTTCACGACTTTCTCAATCTTCTCCAGAGAACACGTCTGAACCATCTCACTCATCGACATCTTGCTCGAGTAAGGATGGCAAGGAACGCGTGACGTCACCTTCCCCATTATCCACTGCAGATTCCAACATTGGTATGGTCCCAAAGGCAGTCAAGAGGACGGCGGCACCGGGTACGGTCGGCGTGGAAAAGCGCAAGAAAGCCTTGAAGCGACTATGACAATATACATGGACAGTGCTGGACACGTCTCACTACTAGTACTGTTTGAGTTTCTTTGTACCGTGTTGTCAAGGCTATGTATTCCCTATCGCCTGTCACAAATGTGACTTGTGTGACAACGGAAGAAAATACTCCGTCGAGGTTTTTCGTGTTGCTGGATCTCTTCTGCTGTCATGCTCTTCAGGTCTCTGTTGGCTCGTGCAGGTCCACCTAGACTGTCGGCATTGCTGTCAACGCGGATATGCTCGCGTTCGCTCAGTACTTTGCGTCTCGCCCGGCCTACACGATGCGTGCTACCTTTGAGCGCAAATGTTCGACAGTTCTCTGATGCATCAGAACTCCCCACTGGACCCACCGAAAACTCAGCTAAGAAGACACCTCGTACACCCACCGGAACATGCTTCGTTGCGAATCTTCCCTACCGAGTAACAGCCCAAGAGCTCCAAGAGGTATTCTCAGAGTTTGGAAAAGTTACGTCCGTCAGAATGGGTGTGTCTACCTTTCGGAGAAAATGCCTCGTTTGGTGCAGAACTGATAGTGTACT
The DNA here is from genome assembly GCA_038088835.1 of Singerocomus rubriflavus. Classification (NCBI taxonomy): domain Eukaryota; kingdom Fungi; phylum Basidiomycota; class Agaricomycetes; order Boletales; family Boletaceae; genus Singerocomus; species Singerocomus rubriflavus. The sequence goes on from JBBPJS010001275.1 coordinate 10,331, forward strand.
GTTAGTCAACTCGGACGCCGGCTTGTCTCGTGGCATCTGTTTCGTCCACTTCCAGTCAGTCGCTGACGCTGTCAACTTTATTGATGCGCACACGGCGGATCCTATCTTTGTACTGGATAGGCAAATATTCGCGGAGCATGCGCAGAGAGAAACGGTTCTACCGAGATCCCGCGCACCTACGGACACACTCATGTTGCTTGACATCAACAAAGGACAATCAATAGTCGACATACGGGCAATGTTCGACACTCATTCGGCCAATATCCTGGCAGTACGCTTTAGTGAGTCACATCTCTCTTCCGTCTTTCCTCCGTTTAGCTATGGGTACTGAGGACTTGTCTGTGTAGACAAAAGTGATCCCCACCACCCACTGAGAAGGTCCTTTGTCCAGTTTCGCAATGTGGACGAAGCAACGGCAGCTATGGAAGCCTTCAAGAAGATGCACGAGGATATTCAGGTCCTATATGCTGCACAAAGACAGTCCCCAGCTTCGCTATACACCCTTTCATCTAGGTTATCACAACGTCGGGAACAGTAGACGTGACATTTGTTTTGGCTTAGCCTATATCATTCTCATCCGACTACGTAATGCTATTAACCAGCTACGCCTTTTGTTGGCAGAGCATGGAAAAGTACAGTGTTAACGTGCCCTCTCTGAGTTGCACTTCTTGAGCTATCAAATGTCTTTCGAGGATAACTCCTGGTCCTTCCTGGAACGAGTGTTGGATGCTGATGAGAAGGGAAGGATTTGCCGCATTTGATCCTTGGTCATTGATAGTGTCTACAAACTTGGAGTTCGTTGGCTCTACTTTACTCCACAGACATCCCTGTGATGGCCTCACCGCTGGCAAAATCCCGTTATTGCCCCACGACATTCAAGGCTCTGGCTGTTGCTGGAGTTCAGAGTTAACTTGCGATCTGCATCGGCTGTGGGCGAGTTGTGGTCCACCTTCCCCTTTTATAGGTTGCTTTGTGCTCGTACGATAGGATGCTGTGGAGAACATGTTTGAAGACGGATCTCGACTATCTTCAGGTAGGAGAACGAAACCCACGCCAATGTACTATGTATGCGTGCTTTTGGTAAGTGCATCCGCAGGTTGAAGGACCTATCACTCGATACGATCCAAAGGAAGGGCAAGGACACCGGAACGGGAACGGG
>JBBPJS010001276.1:0-11487 GCA_038088835.1 Singerocomus rubriflavus
CCCTAGACACAGCTTGGTCTGTGCACTATCCTGTAACGTATATAAGGGGTTATGAGTATAGGCTGTTCCCCCAGCCTAATCCACTTGTTTCCTTGCATCCTACCCTGCCTACTAAGGTGGCCTAGTGACAACAGTACAAGTAAGGGATGGTATTCACCTGGCCCTCTTAACTGAGCCTCAGGAGTGAGCCGTCTGGAGATAAAGCTAACCTTCACTTCTCCCCTCTATCGTTCCATTGTTCCTAGCATCACCATACCACTGATCTATGGCTAGCTAGCCAACTCGTTCAAGCACTTGTACAGAACCCAGTATCAAAGAAGAATGGAAGACATTCATTGTACCAAGAACCAAACCAGAAATTATCAAAGATCACATAATGTGCTCACCATCATATCAAGTACTGATGTTATACCAGTGACCATGAGAGGCTACCATTGCCGTGATGGTCTTATCATATTAAGTTCCAGCGTTTACAGATATTTAAGCCACAAGTAGCATCACATCTCTCATTGAAACATCCTTTGGAGTTATCGAACAGACCCAAGGATCTATGGTGACACCATCTTCGTTCTCAAGGGTTGCAACCTGGTAATAGCTACGCGATCACCCAAGGACCGGACTCCTCACCCCAAGGTCTGAACACGATTATGCCTTTTCTGTTAGGGGTTAGGTATTAGAAGGAAGATAGAGCATCATTGCAAGAGTACGATTGCTATCAAGGACTTGCAAGAGTAGTCCTAGAGTTCTAGATACAGAAGATCCCCTGACATGCAGTCCTTCCCTTTATCCATAGACCTCAATACTGTTCTAGTCATCATCCCTTATCCTGACACCTATGGTTTAGCCCTGTACTAAGATCTCTGGTTGTCCGCCAGGTTGGTTGGGTTGTTTGGCAGAGTAGCAGAACTCTTCGGTTCCGCAACAACCATATATAAGGGGTTGTGCAAGGGCTGATGTCCCCTCAGCCAAATCCACTTGTTCACCTCTTCTATCCTGCCTTAACTGGTGGCTTAGTGATGTTAAGCCATAGCAAGTAAAAGAGTAGCTATTTGCCTGTCTGATCTTCAGACTGCTTAGGAGTAAGGCATTGCTTGAATGCAGTCTCATTCTCCCCTCCACTTTCCTTTATTTATAATTGTGGGGTCATACTAACTCAGGACTCAGTCAAGACAGGACCCAGTCAAGATAACCTGGAAGACTTTCTTTGTGAAGACTCCCTTTCTTTGTGAAAACCCATGTGACTCAAAATGGTCAACATGATTGTCAAGATGATGTTATACCTGCAGGCATCATAGGCATATGCTGCCATTTGCCCTTATCATATTAATGTATTATCTATTAGTGTCCCTACTTGTCTATGGACTTGTAGAAGATCTCATTGGTGATACTGTGTGGTGCACCCAAGATGGGATGGCACCCCTGACCAGCTTTCAAGGTTGGCAACCTGGAGATAGCCACACGATTACCCAAGAGCTGAACTCCTCACCCCAAGGCTTGACTATGATTATGCCAGCATCTTAGGTCCTGGTATTAGGAGAAAGTGTACTCAGTGCAACAGTCTGAGTAATACTAGGGATGCAAGAGTTTCCTAAGAAGTTGTAGATCATCCTTTCATTTCATCTGATTCTCTTCAAGCTGTTTCAGCATTTTCTTTTCCAGATGTTCTCAAGGATTCAGTCATTGATGCCAGATTGCCTGACAGGTTATGGTGATAGAAGATAGGCAGAGTATAGTGTTTTATTGGTCGCTCAACAATATCTCAGCAAGCACTGAGTGGAATGACATAACCTAGGGGGCAATGTTATAGCCAAGAGTATGTACATTAATTCATCTCACCAACACTAAGCACAATTCCCACATATAATTGCAATATGCTTTATGTATTGAATTGAGGTCAAACATTGCAATAGTTTTTTCACTCACTGTAATAATCTTCTAGCTGGTAATCAAAGGCTACCTAAACAGTATTTGTTGAATCACACCATTTTCAATTTTAGAAATATGCAGGTTTATGAAATCAATGGCACTATTTTAGATGGCATTGCATCTCAAATATATATTCTAAATACAAAAAACACTATATAAAATATAAGTTGTCAGATGGCAACACCATGGTGTTGGCCATTCCTGTACCATCCTCATGCTCATCAGGTGGTGGTGATGGCATGGGATTGGCTGCCCATAGACCATTCTCACCTTTGTGTTTGTAGTGTTGTGCTGCCATATTATTGTCAGAAGGTGGTAGTGCCATAGGACCAGCCACTCCTGCATGGTCTTCATTGTCAGGTAGTGGGGACACTGGCATTTGCCACCCCTACATCATTGTTGTCAGCATCATGGTAGTGTGACCCACCCCTGGACCATCGTTGTCTTCGTCAGGTGGTGGTGATGCCATGGCATTGGCCACCTCTGTGTCGTCGTTGTCGTCATTGGGCACGTCGCCGTCGTGATTATCGTTGGACATGTTGTCGTTGTTGTTGTTGTTGTTGTTGGGCATGTCGTCGTCGTGATCGTCGTTGAACACGTTATTGTGCATATCGTCGTCGGCGTTGTCGGGCATATCGTTGTTGTTGTTGTTGGGCGTATCGTCGTCGTCGTGATCGTCGTTGGACACGTTGTTGTTGTCATTGTTGTTGGGCATGTCATCGTCGTCGTCGTCAGCGTGATCATCGTTGGACACGTTGTCGTCGTTGTTGGGCATGTCATCATTGTCATCATTGTTGGGCACGTTGTCGTCATCGTTATGGCAGTACGACCCACCCCCGGGCCGTCGTCTCGTCGTCGCGTTGTCGTCGTTAGTATTGTAGGGCAGTGACCACCCCTGCGTTGTCGTTTTCATGGTAATGTTGGCCACCTCTGGGCAGTTGTCGATGTCGGGTGGTGGGGACACCGTGGCGCTGTCCACCCTTGCATCATGGTCTTCGTTGGGTGGTGGTGACGCTGTCAGCATTGTGGCGCATCGACCACTCCTGCGCCGTCGTCGTCGTCATGGTGGTGTTGGCCACCCTACACCGTTGTCGCTGTTGGGGGCAATGGCTGGTCCCACACTGTCGCTGTTTCGGTGCTGTGATGTGTGTGAGCCATTCACGCACCATGGTTGTGGCTGTGGTCATCGTGCGTCGGTGACCCCAGCACTGCTGCTGTCGTTGTCGTCGTTGTCGTCGTTGTGGTCATTGTCGTCGTCGGATGGTGCCCGACTTGGCTTGGGAAAGCCGAGCCAAGCCGAGTCGCGGCAATCGCGGCAACACTAATGAACGGAGAACAGTGTGTCACTGTTGCTGCCATAAAAGGGATCCCACGTGCTTTATGCAGGCGAAGCGAAAAAGGCGATAGCAAGCAATACCAGCTGAATAGTTGAGGTACGCGAAATAATCAATGTAGGTGAAAAAAGTGTCGGAAATCAGTGATCTGGGAGAGTCACAGGAGTCACGTCACACGTTGTCCGATAATTTTTGTAGATAGATAGATAGATTAATTAACTAGGAAATCCATGGGTCGGTGCTTATGTAACACCATTGGCTTAGTCGTTCGGTACAATCTCACTTCCATCTTTTCGGCGTTTCTCGAATTGTTATACTGTTTCTAATATACTGTCAACTCCTGACGCCGTCTTCAGCACTCCAGTACATTGAATTGCAACAGCTTGGACGTCGAATTGGTGACCACTAGCTAGTTTTACGGTCTTTCACCCACTGGGGCACTTGGTCATAGGCATTAACAGCTCAGAGCGTACTCCATCGAATTCCAGTTCGTACGTGTCAGGATGACATTTGACCTACGTTGATAGTACATGGTGATATAAGTCTTGCAGGCATTCCTCGAAAGCAACAAGCTCTCTAGCTAGTCGAAACGAGTCTACGCCGTTCAGGAACAGCTCCGAATGGAGCATCATGTGCCGTCGAAAACTATCTCTAGTCTTCCTTCCTTCACCAAGCTGCGGGCCGTTCCACTGACTAGCCGGTCTCACTTGAGTCGTGTGGACGAAAGACTTGATGGGCTCGCAGGTTAGTCCTAGGAATTGATCATCACTGGCTCACTCATTCTGTTATGTTACCCGCTTAATCAAGGTGCACAGGATATTATTCTTCAGCTAACTGCACAACGTCCTGCGATTATCAAAATGACACTGGATCATAACCCACTGGGTGACGAAGGGATATGCTGCCTGTTTGACTATCTCACCTCGACACCCGGTTTTAGGCATCGAATTGCGCTGTCCGAGATCAGTCTGAATTGCACAGAGTTAGGTTGCAAGGGTTTACAGGCGATTGCGGACTACATCCGAGGGAATAAAGTGTTGAAAGTGCTCTGGCTGGCCAGTGTTCGTGCTCTTTGGTCCTTTTTCTTCTGGCATGCTCCTCACACAACATATCTCAGAATGAGCTCTTCCCGGACCCTGTGGTCTTCTCGTCTCTGGCAGGCGCTATAAATGACTCCCAGCTTCGATTTCTTTCGCTTACAAGCAACAATAAGTTGGGTGATACTTTTGTGGAACAATTTTTCCCTTTTCTTCGTTCGCGCCACCTCCAGGAACTACATATTAGTAGCGTTGGATTGACAGCTCGAAGCGCGCCAGAGATAGGTGCATGGATTTCTGGGAACCCGCAGAGGAGCAGCGATGGGATGTGTTATCTTCAAGTATTCAAAAGCAGTGGGAACAGCCTCGGGGTGAACGGGGTTCGGGAAATAGTTCGGGCTATCGAGAGGGGAAACTGGGGTATCACCAGAGTAGAGATATACGCCAATCAACTCCTTCCATCACCCACTCTACCAGATACCGGTTCGTTTCTTTCTCGTGCCAACCATCTAAAACTAATTTATTAGATATTCCAGAAACAGAGGATGCTATGAAGGACGTGGAAAGCGCACTTCAGAGAGTCCTCATGCGAAATAGCTACTGGAAGCGACAGACGGAGAAAGAGGCCCTCCTCCTCCTGAGATACGCTCGACCCTTGCTCATGCGTCACAAATCTTCATCAACTACTTCTCCGTCTCGATCGACATCTCCCCCCTTACAGACTGCCACCTCTTTATTCCCGTTCTATGCTCTACCAAATGAGCTTAAACTATACATTCTGGGACTATTGGCACCTTCTCTTTCGTCTGCGCAACGTATGCGTATATATAATTATGCGTCCGACCCATCTACTCTACCTTCTCTACTCCCTCCTTTGCGCCGCGATCCAGGAAGGGGATGCCTCGTGGATCCTTCCAGTCTATTGGGCTCCTCCGTCGGGTTTCAGGTTGTAAGCCCGAATGGGAGCGGTCAGCGCTGTGCCGATGGAAAATGTATGGGTGCTGGAAACAGCCTAGTTTGCCGAAGAGAGGAGGAACGTAACCAATTTTTTGAAGCGATGGGTTGTTGCGCATATGAGCCAGAATGGGACACTCGAGAATGATGCATTAATGATGTACTGCGTTGCAGGGCGCCTGTTCGTGATAGTGAAATACCTTATTGGCCATTTTCTCTGAAGGTTAGTAGCAGATATGGATTTATATCCATACTGTACACATCCTCAACCTCAACTTGTATATTAACATTGACCCTCCTCCTATGACCTGTGCCGGAATAACCTTAATACACCAAAAAGAAAAGCCAAGTATCATCACCGAAATAATGAATCTAAGCATATCTCTGCTTCAACTCTTCTTCTGCGAACATCTTGTTCGAGTGAAATTTCACTCCGAGGTGCTCCAAATGAGGGTCGGGAATCATGGTGTGCGGATACAATCCAAACTCGGATTGGAACTCATACTATAATCCGGCGTCAGATGGGACCCCTAAACAGCATGAATGCATACCATTCGATCGAGTTCCTGGATGGACTCGTAAACATGAACTATCGCTAAGGGCTGGACAAAGACGAAAGACCTTACCTCCATTCCAGTAGTTGCACCTGTCACGAAGTGAACCTGTTTTCCAATAGCTACTCCACTGAATATGAGGATCAAGCATTGACCTTGACACGTCGCAATACGTTACCTTGCTTGATTACATTCGCGTAATCCATATAACTCATCTTGTCACTGACCGCATAAAATGTTTCACTCAAGATATGTGCTGAGTTATCCTTGTAGTGCTTAAATAGTGTAAGCACACATTGCCCCAGATCGCGTTCGACCCAGGTAAAGTACTGTGGTGAGTTTGGGTCGTACCTCGGAATCGTAGGCTCGTAGGAGGACGAGTCTGATGTTAAAGTCAGACAGTTGAGGCTTTGAGAATTTTGAACGTATCAACCGTGGAATATTGGTTTGCACAGGCCACTTACTTCCATGTGTTCTCGGAGAACCATCCTACAGAAGCATTCACACATTGATTCACTGGGAACGGACGTAGACGCACCTATATGAACGATTGCGTGAGGGAGCTGATGCCCCCGAAGGTAGACGTCGACATTAGCTTTATCTTATTAATTAGAAATTTGGGTGTCAGGAATAGTACGTCTGGCATATAGATAACCTACTGTCGAAGTGGTACACATTAGAATATTTTCCCGTTGGATATCCTGATGCAGTGGGGAAGGGAGCTAAGGCAATGGAAATTACATACTAAACAACGTCTGGACTATATGCTGCATACCTCCAGACAAAGAACTTGACTCCGACTCCGACTGTAGCATCCACTAGGTTCTTCCCCAAAAGCATTTCGCTGGTCGGGCCTTGAGCAAAGTTTTTGGAATCATAATAATCAGTGACCTAGCCGCAGAGTCCTTAACTCATGATTCTAGGTAGAGGACAAAGAAAGTTACCCCAAATACCCCCTCCACACCGTTCATGGCATTCTTGAGCGATGGTACATCCCAAAGATCGCCTTGTACGACTTCAACGCCGAGTTCTTTGAGTCTCAACGCCTTCTCCGAATTAAAATTACGTGATATCCCTCTCGGGGTGAATGTTCCGTCCGCGAGCAACGCCTTGATGACGGACGAACCTCAGACAAGCGGTGGATGTCAGTAACATAGGATAGGGACGACGAGAGTGATATCTTGCGTGCCTGTGGCACCAAACACAGTAACAATGCGTGAAGACATGTCCACTTCCAGTGGGAAAAATGTGGGGAGGCGAAACGAACTGGCTGTCCCTCTTCGGAAGGGGGTCTATATACCTAGAATTCTGACGTCGGCTCAAGAAAGTGTTGCGAAATAAGGTACCATTCTCGCTCGGTAATAGTCAGCCCAATCAAGAGAAGACCAATTTGAGGACTACACGGGCATCCTTGGTCCGACTAGCAAGTTGGGAAACCCGATCAACAGGATCACATCTCATTCGGCGCCGCACAACAGAATCAAGAGAGTTCACTCACGTAGGCCTCATTACAGGTCCGATAAGACGCGTTTGGTTGAAAAGTAACCCAAGGGGTCTGTTACAAATATAAGGGTCATCGTTTTACGAGAGGGGGGGTCATAGGACGAAGCTCAACAACCCACTACGACCTGCTGACAGTACCAACTCGACTGGAGGCGGGAAAAAGCTCGATTTCTTCTTGTGAAAGGGGTGATACCAAAATACCGTGGAAGAAAACGACTATCATATAAAAGACAGAAGAAGAGACTTCTTATTACACCGGTGTCGGGAAAGGATTGCTTTCCTGGACCCTGCCTCATAACCAAGTCAAGTTCGAATTAGTAAAAAACAGTCTGAAGCTAGAAGGCGAACCTGGTCAAGTTTAGGATGTACGGCAAGCGACCAACCTTAATCGTGGGGAGCCTTCTAAATCCGATCTGCCAGAATATTGGCGCTGAATAGACCCGCTGTTCTCCGGTTTGCCCAAGATCCAACCGCAGTAACAATACTGCAAAGCCCTTTGGCTCCGTGGTGCGGCGGCCTACTGTGACTCATTGAAAAGTCTAATGGTGTATATCGCCTCATGGATATGGTCAAAAAATGCAATACTTGTGAATAAGCTTCACCGAAACAAACCAACGGACATAGGTACCTGGAATCCGCAGAAAAAATGCGGGTATGTCAGTAACGGCCTGCTCTCGAGATGGTCGGTGGCCTCGTCCAGATCTGACCGAAATAGAGTCAAAGGCTACCCATCTGGAACACGAACAACTGGATAGTCCCTTGATTGCACGCTTTATATGCCGTGCATTGACCGTCCGAGTGACATGAGCACATAAGTAGGCTTTCTCTTGCTAATAAGTAATGAGTCCAGTAGAATTAGGTATTAGTTTCGTGACAAGTTCAGATTGGCACGGGAAGTGTGGGCGCACGTGATTTCATTATTTTGGACTGCCAACTGATGTTTTTTCTTCTCTATTTCCAACACTCCGCTCGTCGCAAGGCCAACATTCGAGGAGCCCTTGGCGTGCAAAAGACGCATTCGTGGACCTTTGGGTGCACATAGTGGCGCGGCAGGGTGTTTGGGATGGCCACAAAGGAAGAACAAGAGACACTCCGTCTTCTCGTTCAGCACGTCGCACGTGGATTTTACGAGCCAAAATACATCATCATCTTGGACCAGCTTGCTCGGCATCCTGTGTAAGTATTTACATAGTAGAGACATGGAGCATCCTGAACCCCCGCTGAATGTCATCCTCATTGTTCTTCTCCTAACCTCGTGTGACATGTTGAGAATTGCAGCCTCAAAGATGACGAGTTGGCCGGACGAATGGGACTTCAGGCTAAAGAGCTGAACAAGTTGATGGCTGTCTTGGGGAATGACCGTCTTGTGCACGTGTAAGTTCACTACGCAATTTCCCCGCTTTTGACCTCCTAAGATCGTTCCAGCTACCGTCAAAACGAGCTCAAGGAAGGCGCCCAAAGATCTGTTGGCAAGCAATACTATTACATAAATTACAAGCACTTCTGCGATGTTGTCAAATGGAGAATTGCTGAAATGCGAAGGATTATTGACTCTGGTCTGCGGAACGTCCGTCTTCACATTCTGAGCCATCCAACTTTCTATTCTGATTCACCCTCTCCCTAACAGGAACTAGACAACAGAGGCTACATCTGTCCGCAATGTGGAAAATCGTATACACCACTAGAAGTCGACAGGCTCATGGATTTTGCCAGAGGAATGTTTATCTGCGAGATTTGCCATGGGGAAGTAATTGACAATGAAAATGCGGAATCTGTGAGCGGGAGCCAGGACCGAATGCAACGGTTTAACAGCGCAATGCGCTTTGTTATCGAGGGTCTCCGAAAAACAGAATCCATGGTTCTTCCTGTGTTAGTCACTTCCATTGTTCGTCCGAGGCTATGCTGATGAGGTTCGCAGATTGGATGTACCATCATGGATTAAAAACAACGTCGTAGATACCGAAAAGCAGAAGGCCGGCCAATCCTCGAATCTAAAGGTTGCTGGGTCGTCAGGCTCCGGTCGGCAAGACGAAGGTATTGGGATCATCATGTCAATGGACAAGGACGAGGCGACGAGGCGGCAAGAAAGGGATGCAGAGGCAGCAGCGAAACGTCAACAAAACCTTCTCCCAGCGTGGCATCTCAAGAGTACTATCTCAGGCGATCTCACAGCTCTTGGCATTCAGGAGAGTGCGCGGACGATGGCTGTGCAACCTGCCTTACCTTCTGGTGATGAGCTACTGAAGGGTTTAGGTACTATTGGCCCATCACGACTGCCTCAGGTCACCCAGCTAGTTGAGGACATCAAGCCAGAAGTTAATACCGAAGCGGACTGTAAGTCGAACGAGTTTAATTTTGCTTGTCTACTCAATTCCTGGTATAGACTACGAACGGTACTATGCCTCATTGGCTGCTTCTAACGCAGCTTCTACCCAAGCGACACCGTCGGGACTGGGAAGCGAGGATCTAGAAGAGGAAGAAGAACCGAAACATGCAGTCCAACACCTGGAAACATTGAATGGATATCGAAAAAGATCGCGCTCTCAGGAAGACGAGGGGACCATAGTGAGGAAGCTCGCAAAGTTAGACCCGGAGTCCCCCGATACCAACGGGATTGGTCACCAGGATGTAGGAATGAGTCGTGGGGATGACGATCCCCTTGTCTCTGGTATGGCCATGAGTTCAGCGGACCTGTATACATGGCACCTTACGTTGTTTTTATCAGTGAATGGCGTACAAAAACCGTTCTCGGAGGTTACCGAGGATGACCAAGAGCTCATGACACCAGATGAGTATACAGCATACTTTGGGGTGTTCCAGGCACGTTCGTAGCATGTGGAGCCAATCATCATCTATCTACTACGCTGACCCACAACAGACCTGTGGTGTTTTTAATCAGTGTATCTTAGTAAATTGAAGTAACTGACCAACTGCCTCATCGTACGATCCGAGTACCTTCATTGATTTATGCTAAAATCACCGATTCATGGCACTTGCCAGTGATTGCAAGTGGTCTACAGTGGAACTATTTCTCGCTTGATTATCATAAAACTTTGGGAAGCACGCTCCTGTAGAGAAGCTTGCACCTCAGACAACTTAATAAGTAATTACAGTAAATGACTAGGTCGAGGTGGACGAAACTAAGGTAGTGTCTACATTCTTTGCAAACCTTGACAGAACATCCATATTATACATGAGAATTGATGTTGTTGGCAATAGAGTGACGAACTTTCAGTATACTTTTCTTGAAGTCTGCTTATCAGTGTTTCATACTTGCCAGTACTCATTAACATTGCTCAGGGGGTATTTTCCCAGAACGGACTTATCCGAGTACTCTTAATCAGCATCAAGTCAGCTTGTTCACTCACTGACTACTCATTACCCATCGCTCCTTTACCCATCCAATGGTAAGAGAATGAAACATCCGTTCAGTGACTCTCGACCTACAAATCATTTCATGTAGCCTTCGAGGCAGAAAAACCAGAATGCGTCCGGCCTTGGTCGAGCAATCATCAATCGTAAGGTGAAGGACGCACGAGAGAGGCAGGAATCAGGCCTGGTATGCCTCTCAAACTTTCCTTGTCGTAGCTCTCTATTTAACCCACCATCGAACGATAGTATACCACCGATTTAGATTCAACATCCCGTCTGAAATCCATCACCCAAGAGCGGGATCTTGACGAGTTCCTGAGTACCGCTCAGTTGGCTGGCACTGAATTTACAGCTGGTACGGGGTGATCCAAGTTGACCTTTGATCTCGCCTCCCTTTGGATGGCTCATAAAGTTATGTCACAGAGCGTCGCAATATCAAAATCGTACAATCAGCATCTACTCGAAATCCCTACCTTCTTACAGAGGCGGAGGAACAATCTATGCTTAGTAAACATCAGTCCAACAAGCAACGTCTGAGAATTCCAAGAAAACCACCTTGGACGAAGATAATAACGACTGCTCAACTCGATCGACAGGAAAAGGATGCGTTCTTGGAGTGGAGGAGAGGGTTGGCACAGTACGTATGTTCCCCATCATCTGTCGCACGGTCAGGAAGAACACGGCGTTTGTTGACTGTCTGTCACACTTTGGTAGGCTGCAAGAAGATGAACAATTCCTCCTCACTCCCTTTGAGCGCAACATTGAAGTATGGCGCCAGCTCTGGCGGGTACTCGAACGTTCCCATCT
>JBBPJS010001277.1:0-11479 GCA_038088835.1 Singerocomus rubriflavus
CAAAAATCATTGGCATGTCCTCTGGAAGCTATTAATGCAGATAGCTCTGTAAATACTTAAGGCACTCTATGATATTATACCATGGTTGCTATCACTCTGCAAGGTCACATTTTTATCTTATCTTTCATCACATGACTGATCATATGATCAGGCCTAGACCAATGATGTCATGCCTGCAGGTTGCCTCATGGGCACAGCCTGTTTCATTTCCATTTATGAAAGAAGCCTTCTTTTTATTTCTGTTGCTTCTTTCCTTCTCTTCCATTCTAATGCCTCATGGCATTAATGTCCACTTCTTCCTTTCTATTTTTGCTATCTCTTATCTATAATGTCACCTGGTCTGTGCATATCCTTGTACAGTATAAATACAGGGTGTATTGCAACTGATCCCCCTTAGTCTAATCCACTTGGTTAATCACCTCCTAGCAAGGTTGAGACCTAAGGATACTACTCCTATCCCTTACTACCATTTCTTCCCTACCTTTGTGTGCTTATTTTTGTGGCCTGTGTGGCAAGACCCTACATGGTATCTGTGAAGCATCATCAAGTTGTTCTTGTTCAAGAAGTACAGTGTTTTGCTAGGTGTTGCAACAAGCTTGAGACTTGGTCAAGATGAAGCCATGGTCAAGACAACTCGAAGCCCATGTTCTTTAAGAAAACATGTCTACTTTGTGAAGGCACTACTTGATGGTAAACTCTATGTGATGCAAGATGATTCACTAGTCAAGCAGATGTTATATCTATGGGTTGCATAGGTGTATGCTGCCAGCTTCCCTTATCATATTGATAGTTGTTATTTATAGTTGTTCCTCCTTGCCTGCAGGCTTGGGGATGATCTCATTGAGTGACTGTGTGTAGCACCCCAAGATGGAGTGGCACCCCTGATCAGCTTTCAAGGGTTGCAACCTGGAAATAGCAATGTGATTACCCAAGAGCCTGACTCCTTGCCTCATGGCTCAATCATGATTATGCCAGTAACTTAGGTTCTGGTATTAGGAGAATGCACACCAGCTACAAGAGTGCTTAGTGATACTGACAATGCAATAGTTTGTCAAGGTGTTGATGATCACCCTTTTCTCACTTCTGTTCCTCCTCTTGCTGTTCAGCATTTCTTCCTCCATGATGTCTCTAGGATTCTCTTGGTGATGCCAGATTGCCTGACAGATTATAGGTAATGGATATAGGCAGGGTTATGTGTTTCACTTGGTTGCTCAACAGTAATGATGGTACTCTTGCAATCATGTTCCAGCTTCCTCCTAATATGATAACCTAATATACATCACATAATTATGTTTGGTTCTTGGGATAAGGATTCCAAGCCTTGGGTAATCACATGACTATTTGCCAGGTTATTATCTTTGAGAATGAAAGTGGTGTCACCATATATAGGGAGTTTGTACTAAGAACCTTCACTATCTTTCTATGAGAGATGCTATGCTACTCAAGAGTATAACTTATCTGTACAGAAAGGAATGGTTAATATGATAAGATCAATATGGCAACATAGCCTATTGTGATCACAGATATAACATCTGTCTGGACTAGTTCAGTAGAGTCTTGATGTCATGTGGATTTTGTAGTTTCTAATTTGGTGTATTCTTTCAATGAATGTCTTTTGTATTTCAAGGACTGGGTTCTGTCTTGACATGGTATAAGCTTGCTCACTGGCCTTAATGTTGGCAGTTCAGTGGTGTGAATAATGATTTAGTATGAAAAAGGGGAGGAGAGGGAAGGTTTAGCTTTATCTTCAGACATGCCTCACTTCTAGGAATCCAATGAAGGACTGGTAGGTGAATAGCTGTCCTTTACAAGTCTTAACTTCACTAGGCCACCACTAAGGGTAGGATAGGAGAGGTAACAAGTGGATTAGGCTGGGGGATTTAGCCTCTTGCACAACCCCTTTATATATGTTATAGAATAGAGCACAAACCAAGCTGTACTCTAGAGTCTAGGGTATATGAGATTAATGCTATTCAATGATAAGGTAAAGGGCTGTGTCCATGAGTAAAAGGTTAGGCATTCATAAGAGAGAAATGGAAGAGCTATATGAATGCAGAATGTTAGAATAGAATGGAAGATTGATTACAAGGTATGACTGATCAGAGAGGGGATTGTGGCAGAGATTCATCTAGGATCTTGCAGGGTTCATATCAAGATATAATCTTGATTGGTGATTGTACTGATCAGATGGTAAGGGTGGAGATTAAGAAGGAGAGGATACCATGAGATGTGGCAAGGATCTAAATGATCAGTGTGAATTTGTGAAGTTGTGACAATGTGAAGAGGTGATGAGATGTGATCATGTAATGAGGTGAAGGGCATGATGATGTGAAGGGATAAAAAAGTCACATGACCAGGAAAAGTCATGATGTCATAATATGTGCACTTATGCAACTCATGCAAGCACTTGTAGTAGTTATTGTGCAAGTATTCATACAAATTCATAACACTATAGCAAGTAAAGGGGTAGCTATTTGCCTACTGGTCCTTTATTAGATCTCTAGGAGTGAGGCATTGCCCTGAAAATAGAGCTAACCCTCCTTTCTACCCTCGTTCCTTTGTTCTTTGTGATGGTACTGTTGTGGAACCAAAGAGTTATGCTACTCTGTCAAACAACCCAACAATCTGTTAGGCAACCAGAATAAATATTATGGGGTGAAATCTAAGATGTTGGATAAAGGAATGGGGCTAGAACAGTGAGAAGATCTGCAGATAAGAAAGAGGGGGCTGCATGTTGGGAGATCTTTTATAATCAGGAACTCCAGGACTACTCTTGCAAGTCCTTGATAATTATAGTACTTTTGCAACTAGGTTCTGTCTTTCTCCTAATATGATAACCTAACATACATCACATAATCATGTTCAGCTCTTGAGGTGAGGGTTCTGAGCCTTGGGTAATTGCATGACTATTTACCAGATTGTCATCCTTAAAAGCAAAGATGGTGCCACCAAATATGCTAGGTCTATATAATAACCTCAAGCATTTTCCTATAAGAGACACTGTGCTACTTGAGGGTATAACTTATCTAAGATGAGGATTGGTTAATATGATAAGACCTAATCAGCAACATAGCCTGTTATAGGTTGCAGGTATAACATCTTCTAGAGCTGGACAATGAGAGCTCTTGAGTCATGTGGATTTCATAGTTTTGAGGTTTTTTATATCTTCCAAAGAATGTTTTCTATACTTCAATACTTGGAACTGAGTTCTTGATGAGATACAAGCTTGCTCACTAATTCTGGTTCAGAGGTTTAGTACATTGTGAGAATACTGTCAATGAAAAAAAAGGAGAATAATGTCATATCCCATATTTTAAGCCACCTCTGGTACCTTCATACCACCTCTGTCATACCTTTAGTCCATTCTCCTCCATCTTCTCCTGTACTTACTCCATTTGGACTTGTACTTACTAATTTCCTTTGACTCTGTTTCCCTTACACTTTCATATGTTACTTCTATCTTATGTTCCATTCTTCACTTAGTTAAAACTCTAATACTGATGCTCACTTAGAAGCACAGCTTTAAAGCTGCACTTCAGCATAGTCTTACCTCTAACCCCTCTGATACATAGTGTAACCCAACTTCAGACTTAGTTATCTGAGTTCCTTCATATATAAACTCCATAGTTACATCTTGTACACTTTAGTTTAAATATTGACATAATGTTGCAGAACCTAAAGAGTTATGCTACTTTGCCAACTAACCCAACCAACCCAGCAGATGACCAGGAATGAATGATAAATCCTATGAGAGAGAATGTCTGGATGAAGAGAGTGCTAGGATAACAGGAAAGGGGGAACGAGATAAGGAGAGGACTGAGGTAGGGGTATCTTCATGAATGAACTCCAGGACTACTCTTGCAAGTCCTTGTTAGTAACTGTGCTCTTGCAATGGTACTCTGTCTTCCTCCTAATACCAGATACCTAATGAGTCTGGCATAATTGTGTTTGGCTCTTGAGGCAAGGGTTCTGAGCCTTGGGTGATTGTGTGGCTATTATCAGGTTGCCATCCTTGAGAATGAAGGCAGTGTCACTGTAGATGTGAGGGTATGTATGATAATCCCAAGCATGTTTCAACAAGAGACACAATGCTACTCATGGCTTAAGTTATCATATCTATATTTCTTAATATGATAAAAACCATCAGTAGTGAGAGCTTCTCTGGTTTGCAGGTATAACATTATGGAACATTATGATGTAGTTTCAGTCATGTGGGCTTTGATACTTTCTAGGTTTGAATCTTGGTACAATGAATGGGTTCCATACTTTTATAGGTTCTGGGATCTGAACTAGACATGGTACAAGTTGGCTCACTGGCCTGACGTTGGCAGTTTGGTAGTGCAAGGTATGATGAATGATGGAACAATAAGAGAGGGAAGGAGTGGAGGTTAGCTTTATCTTCAGACATCTCACTCCTAGGGATCCAATAAAGGACCAGTAGGCAAATAACATCCCTTACTTGTACTCATCACTAGGCCACCTTGGTAGGCAGGATAGAAGAGGAGGTTAACAAGTGGATTAGGCTGGGAGAACAGCCTGTACTCATAACCCCTTATATATGTTACAAGATAGTGCACAGACTATGCTGTACATTAGGGTCTAGGATATAATGGGATTAATGCTATAGGATAATAAGGTAAAGGGGAAGAGTCCATAAGATTAACATTATGCATTCATATGGAGTGGGAATATGAAAAGCAGATATGAATGCAGAATGTAGAATGGAAGGAAAGATTGATTATTAAGATGTGAATGATCAGGAATAGGGATTGTGGCAGAGATCCATCTAGGATCTTGCAGGGTCATGATGTGATTGTACCAATTGGAGGGAATGACAAAGATAAAGAAGGTAAAGTGATCAGAATGGAAGATTAATCAGTGATTCATGAAGAGTGTGAAGAGAGATACAAGATGTGATGCATGTGAAGGGTTGAAGATGTGATGATGTGAAGGGATGGAGTGGTCATGTGATCAGGAAAAGGAGAAGTCATGTGCACTTGTACATGCAAGCAAGTAGTCATTGTGCAGAAGTTGTACAAGTTCATACACAAATTCATAACACATAACCTTCTGTTACTCAGAGTTATTGACTGGCTCCATTCCAACTCACTCCAAACTCTGACCCCTAAATTAACTCCAACATAACCTTCTGTCACTCAAAGTTATTGACTGGCTCCATTCCAACTTACTCTAAACTCTGATCCCTAAATCAACTTCAACATAACCTTTTGTCACTCAAAGTCATTGACTGGCTCCATCCTAACTCACACTGATTCCTGCCCTCTGAGCCATCCCCTTCAATTTAACCTAATGCTCTTCCCACTCATCCTTTAAGTTGTTGACTGACTTCCCCTACTTTCCCCCTCTGACCTTCAACCTCCAACTCTCCATAAATTCAGAACACCAGATCCTTTGCAAGGATGCACCACATAAAATGAAGTCAAGTACCATCTGAACCCCTCAATTCCAAACCTTTGAAGTTCCCCTTAAAGTAGCATTTGACACAAGTTTAACAGATAAAGCTTTATCCCAGACTGTCTCACTCCTAGAGTGTCAATGAAGACCTGGTAGGCAAATAACTGTCCTTTACTTGAATCATTACTAGGCCACCTTAGTAGGCAGGGTAGGAAAGGGATTAACAAGTGGATTAGGCTAGGGGATAATAGCCAACTCTAACCCCTTATATATGTTACAGAAGAGTGCACAGATCAAGCTATGTCTCGGGTCTAGGATATATGATATTAATGCTATAGGCTAGGGTAAAGGGTATAGTCCATGTTGAAAAGGTTAGGCATTCATATAGAAAGAAATGGAAAAGTGAATATGAATGCAGAGCTTACAGTAGAATGAAAGATCAATCACAAAATGTAACTGATCAAGGAAGGGATTATGGCAAAGATCCATCTAGGATCTTGCAGGGTTATGATTAAGATTGTTATGACATCACATTCACCACTCGTACTTTGTGTTATCGAGTGTGTGCATGACTACTCCCAGTGTACTTTGTGTTAGCATTGGGCACAACACTTTATGATCACATAACCTTCAGATCACATGACTTCTCCTTTCCCTGATCATGTGACTACTTCGTCCCTTCACACATTTACGCCTTCACTCATCACATGTATCACATCTTCACCCTCTTCACCTCTTCATGACCGACATGCATCACACTAATTATCTTAGATCCGACCACATTCTCAAGGCTACCATGCCTTCCTCATTTCTGCCCTTTCCCTTCGATCAGTACAATCTTCTATCAAGATATCAATCTCAATCATGACCCTGCAGAATCTTGATGATCTTTGCCATGATCCCTATTCTGATCTTTCACATCTTGTGATCGATCTTCCATTCTATAGTAAGCCCTGCATTCATCTTAGCTCTTCCATTTCTCTCTAGATGAATGCCTAACCTTTACATCATAAACTATTACCTTTACCTTATCTACCAATAGCATTAATAGCATTATACCCTAGACCCAAGACATAGCTTGGTCTGTGCACTCTCCTGTACCATATATAAGGGGTTGTGCAAGGGCTGTTATCCCCCAGCCAAATCCACTTGTTCACCTCTCGCACTCTGCCTTAACTGGTGGCCTGCTGATGTTTAAGCTATAACAAGTAAAGAGGTAGCTATTTGCCTACCCAGTCTTCAGACTGCCCAGAAGTGAGGCATTGCCTGGATGTGGTCTCATTTATCCTCCTCTCCTTTTCTCTCCTTACTGTGTGGTCATGCAAGCTCAAGCTTCAGTCAAGACAATGTCACGGTCAAAACACCTCATAGCAACACTCTTTGAAGTATCACCCATCTTTGTGAGGGCACTAACTGATAATAGATAATCCACGTGATTCAAGATGTTAACACAATGTCAAGATGATGTCATACCTGCAGATGACATAGGCGTATGCTGCCAGTTGTCCTTATCATATTAACAAGATGTTATTTATTAGTTGTTTCTCCTTGTCTGCAGACCTGGAGAAGATCTTGTTGGATCACTGAGTGTAAGGCCCCAAGATGGGGTGGCACCCCTGACCAGCTTTCAAGGGTTGCAACCTGGAGATAGCAATGTGATTATCCAAGAGCCTGACTCCTTGCCCCATGACTTGCCTATAATTATGCTAGTCTCATAGAAGCTAGTATTAGGAGGATGCATACTAGGTGCAATAGTCCTGGTAATACTGACAATGCAAGAGTTTGTCAAGGTGTTGTAGATCACCCTTTCCTCACTCTCCAAATCCCTCTCCGCTGTTCAGCATTCTCTTTATCCATGACTCTCTAGGATTCTCTTGGTGATACCAGATCGCCCAACGGGTTATAGGTGATGGATGATAAGCAGGGTTATGTGTTTCACTTGGTTGCTCAACAAAGATGCTATCTCAATAAGAGATCATACTGATCAAAGGGTAAGAATGAAAATAAGAAAGATGAGGTGATTAGGAATGGAAATGATTGGTGTGAGTTCATGAAGAAGGTGAAGAGGGATGAAAGATGTGATACACATGCAGGGTGAAGGTGTGATGTGTGAAGGGATAGAAAGTGGTCACATGATCAGGAATGATGTCGGAATAACAAGCATGCACATAGCCCGGGCCGCGATCCATTCAACTGATCACCACTGTCATTGACATGCCACCATTCTTTATACAGACACAAAGTACATTATATGGACCCTTCATTCTAGCCACACAGGGTAACTACATTCTTTTTCTGCCCCTATGGACACTTACTATATGGACACTGTCTTTGACCCTTCCTTCTAACCCTCATTTTACGATACAATACAAACTCATAGTATATAAATGATGTCTTTCGTGCTCGAGCACCTCAGTCCATTGCATTGCACGACAACTGAGGTGAGCTACTTATATGCTTACTCTACTAGTTATTGATCTGACCTGTACATAGTGAATCTCTGACAGGTAATTATATCAGTTTGTTGCATTGCACAATGACTGAGTGAATCTCTGACAGTTGTGTGCCCGCATCCCTGATCAAGTGCATATTTCTATCAGATGAGTCATAAAGTTATGCACTCATGCAACTCATGCAAGCACTTGTAGCAGTCATCATGCAAGTATCATACAACATTCATAACAGGTACTATGTGTAGCCAACTCATGACTCAGTCAAGACAGAACCCAGTCAAGGCATCATGAACAACATTCATTATCAAGTACTTTGTGAAGATAACCCACATGACTCAAGGATCTTATCACAAGTCCAAGATGATGTTATATCTGCAGGCATTATAGGTGTACATTGCCATTTGCCCTTATCATATTGACAATGGTATTATTTATTAGTTGTTCCTCCTTGAATGTGCTCTTGGAGAAGACCCTGTGATATCTGTGTGAAGATCTAGAATTGGGTGACACCCTGACCATCCTCAAGAGTAGCAACCTGGAAATAGCTATGTGATTACCTAAAACTCAGACTCCTCACCCCAAGAGTCACCTACAATTATGCTAGTCTCATAGGTGCTAGTATTAGGAGAATGCAGACATGGCTGCAAGAGTGCCTATTATACTGACAATGCAAGAGTTTATCAAGGTGTTGTAGATCACCCTTTTCTCACTCCCAATCCCCTCTTTGCTGTTCAGCTCTCTTCTCTCCAACATTATAGATTTCACCCCATAGAAGTAATGCTGGATCACCTAATGAATTATGGTGATGGAGTTTAGGCAGTGTAGCTCTCTATGGTCACAACAGAAGCAGTGCTCAGTATCATGATCTGTTCATTTGCAGGCTGTGCATACTAATGTAGTGCAGTATGTGCTAGAGGGATTGTTTTTGGTGCAATGAAGACCTATGGCTGGGTTGGTTGGCTTGTTTTCAGCTTGTGATAAAAATTACTACATTGCTATACTCAGATCCTGAGCCTGTAGCCAGCCTCTTCAGAAGTTGCTCCATTGCTTTGGCAATAATAATTGCTGCTGCATTCTCAAATGTATATGTATAATTGAAGATACTTTCATATATTCTGGTAAGGAATGGATTTATCAAGAGTGAGGTGAAGAATTCTATTGTTGATCTGCAAGTATGATTGTCTAGTAGCAAGCTTGTCATGGGCATGCTTGACCTAGCCTCCTTCAGTAACTGGATGTTATGTTGCATCTCTGACAAGATAGATTTATGCATGATCAATCATAGATTCCTATACAGAAGGCCACATAAAAGAGCATATACTGCTTCTGGCTCAAAAGGCTTCATCCCCATCTGCATTAACTGTTCATTTGCTAGTCAGTGTGCTGCCACATATTTCTCTGCATTGGCTATTCCCTTCATATATAGGCCACTAATTTGGTTTTGAACACTGAACTGGAGAGAGAGATCTTTGCAGTTGTAATACCTGGCCAGTAGCTCTCAGATTCCATATGCATTCATCACATCATTGTTAGCAATGACCAGCTGGATGGTAAAGCTGATCTTTTATGTGATAATTGATCTCATCAGTATATCATTCTTGCACCAGCTTTGAATCATGACATATTCTGTGAGTATAGGGGATCTGGGGAAGGTGGGGAGAGGCTTTGGAGTGGGGAACATTATATAGTTATCAGAGTCAATTTCATTACTGACATGATCATATACTTCTTCTGCCATAAGGAGCTCTTTAAATGACATCATTATTTATAATAGTTTTCTGTTTCAGAGAGCTTTGGGATACATTCAAACTTCCTCATGATCTATGCACAATCTTTCAGTTGCAATAACAATTGAATGAATTTTTGCACATTTCTATAGATTTTAGTGTTTGCACTTGTTCTGGTCTCTGTAAGTTGAACTTATCTTTTAGTTGACAAGCTCAGGGCTCATAACCTGTTGGACTAAGACAATAGTGCTCAGTTGTCATGCAGGTGACAAACTGAGGAAAGAAAAGAGAGAATGGAATATATATATCTCATGTCCTGCATGGATGTGCTTGATGTAAACATTGTCCAAATAATTGCATCAAAAAGGAAAAGAAGGGGAAGAAAACATTGTCTGTGGGTGAGCTGCAACATGAAGGAAGAATTGAGTGACAGCCCATGCATCTAAACCATATGCATATAGTCTGAACTTCCACATTCCAACAAACACTTTAATATATGAAATCATTATCTCTGACAAAAGATACAAGGAAAAGTTGTGTGTCTCAAATATTGTAATTTTCACAAAAGCTCTACCTTGTGATGCACATCAGTATCACACAAAAAACCTTGGATTGAATTCAGCTTAAGGGGGAGTGTTGGTTCCAACAGGCTGAATACAGTAATCAAGGATGCTGACTCATCCAAACACAAATATGTGAATTATCTGAAACATGAACAATGTGCACACAGTAAGCAGAGGGGAAATCGCCCTACTGATTGAAGTACGAGTACAGTATTTAGAGCTGTAGTCTACGAAAATAAACGAGAGAGCAAGTCGCTCATTTCCCCCACTTGCACTCCGCGCCTGAGCCTGCTGTCGCACCGCCTAAGCTATCTTTCCCACGGTTGTAGCCTCGCTAGATATTATTTATTGACCCTATCTACGTGATGCCTTGGATATCCCCGTGGACCGGGCATGGCTACTGATCACCCGGGGCTATAAGTAGAGACATCCGCAGTGATATACCCTTGCAATGTAGGAACGGCTTCTTGGCCCTTGTGCCAAGTGTTGAGGTTGAACCTACACTTGTGCTGCTGAGCCCCTCATACAATGGTCGTCGGCCATCGAGTAGCCTATAATGAAACCTGCACTCTGTTACAAGAATCTTTCTAACAATCGAGAAAAAAGACAACAGGCATTCATGCCGGTAGATACAATCAAAAGCATCATCCACAAACTGAGTCCAAGTACCAGTCTGTCATCCCATTGCGTACTCTACTCGCGGTCTTTCTGTCAGTCATCCAGTCACACCAACCAAAGCAGGATGAAACACCTCATCACGACTGCCGAATTCGCTTTCAGAGAGTGACCGTCCGTCGAGAATTTTCCCCATGTGTGTCAATGCAAAGTGCATGCCTTTCCTGCGGAGTCCTATCAATGTCTTCAGAGAACCTATCGGTGTGCTCTGGAACGTGTCCACGGTCGAGAACAAATGTCCGGGTCGATTACCCGGTAAGATGAATCCGTCGGGCCCAACCTCGATACCCTCCTCGCCTTGCAGGTCCCTTGTATACACGCAAAGGAAACGACACAGCCGGATGTACGTCTCGTGGTCTTTCAGGTACAGCTGCCCAGCAAACACGTTCAACTGATCCATAAGAGGCCGAGGAGGAATCCACCCAGTGGGGACCACAGGGATATTGTACAGGGCAAGGTCGTCGCATGGTCTCATAGAGTTAATGGTGCGGGGCGTGTACAGGTGCAGGTGAACCTTGGTGCTCAACTTGATATTTGGTATCAAATGGTTGGCTTCGTAAGGGCTCAAAATGACGAGCACGTCATTGCCATCTCTTTTGCCGGAGACCACCCACTGGACAGGTCGCAAGTACTCATCTAACTCTCC
>JBBPJS010001278.1:0-11475 GCA_038088835.1 Singerocomus rubriflavus
TCTCGGTGGCTCGCCCCCCTCACCTCCCTCGTCGCCTCGCTCGACTTTTCGGACCTCTCCAACGCCTCTGACCCCTCGGGTGCGGCGTTGGAACGTATCGTGGAGGAAAACGTGCGACGCCAGGTCACGCACGTGTGTGCGGCGGAGCCGATCCAGCAGGCGTGGGGTGCAGGCAAGCACGTGTGGGTGCACGGGTGGGTGTACGATGTTGCGTCGGGGCGTATCAAGGACCTTGGGTTGTCGCGCGGGCCAGGGATCAGCCCTTGAAGAAACGAGAAAGCAGTTGAAGCAGAGTGTTGGAACGTACGTTGCATGTAGGCATGGCATAGACAGTGTCCAGGAATAAACCTTAAGTACGTGGAACAAGATGAAAACAAGGTGCTACGGAACAAGCGAAAAAGAGAAGAAAAAAAAGAAAAAAAAGTAGGATGCAAGGGGGGACAAGGGGGACGATCCCATCAGAACGTGTCGTCGTCGTCGTCACCATCAGCGTCAACACAGCACACAGCACTTCCATCCCCCACCCGTCTCTTCATTCCACGTCCCCCGACTCTCCCTATCCCGATACCGGTATCCGCCTGCAGACCCGGACGGCACGCCTTCCCGCATCAACATGCTCGCCCGCGTCGCCGCCTCAAACACGTCGTCCACACCCTCGATCTTGAGCGCTGAACATTCCTTGTACGCCCGCGCCCCAATTTCCGTCGCCACCCGTTCCGCCTGCGCCCGCGAGACGTAGTTGCCAATGTCCGGTGCGTTCGGCGGCGGTCGCAGGTCGGCCTTGCATCCAACGAGCAAGATGGGAATCGTCGGGCCACATATACTCCGCACTTCTTCGATCCACTAAGGCAAGAGGGAAGGGTAAGAGAAAAGAAGTAGGCAGGCGAGTGTGAGCGTGGGCGTGAGAGAGAGAGAGGAAGAGAAGGAGGTCAAACAAGGGGAGGCCAAGGAAGGGGAGAAAAAAAAAATAAGAGGCCACGCGCACCTTGACAGAGACGTTCTCGAGCGAATCCAGCGTGTCGATCGCAAACGCGATCAAGATGACATGCGATTTGGAATACGAGAGCGGTCGTAGACGCTGTCCAGCAAAAGAGAGAGAGAGAGGGGTGTGTCATTCGCACGCCTCGAGCTACCCATCATCGGCAGGACGACCTACCTCGTATTCTTCCTGTCCACTACCCGCACCCCACCGTCAGTCCCTCCACATCCCGACACGATACAAGACACCCACGCAGTATCCCATAGCGCCAACTGCACTGGTTTTCCGTCTAGCCTGATCTCAGCCACGTAATTCTCAAAGATAGCTGTACATATTCGGACCGCTCAGAACTTCTCAATCAAGAAGACACATCAGGGCAGAACTTACTCGGTTGCTATCCATGTTCCAGCGCACACCATTCCCGTTCCCATCCATCATCCCCCGATCCCATTCCCAACGCACGACGGAACCAAGATCGGAAAAAAAGCAGCAGAGGAGAAACGTCAGCTCGTACAGCCCGATAACCCAGGAAGCTCGAAAGACCGACTCACGTATTCCTTGGGGAACTCGCCGAGTGCAAACGAACACAGGAGCGAGGTCTTGCCACAAGCGCCTAGCAGCCCCACGCCCACCCACGATCGTCATCGCCATCGATCCATGGCCATGCAAGATACACACATGCACGGAACACCGGAACCGAGTCGATTCGCCGACGAAGCGCCACACGAAAGAAGAAACAGAAGAAAAAAAAAAAAAGAATGAGATGCAGGTCATAAGAGACAGATGACGGTGAAGACCGGAGAACATGGGAGATCAGAGACAAGGTAGAGGAGGCGAGGCAGAAGAAAGATAGCAAAGAGAAGAGGAATAAGAAACTTGCCATCACCGACAATGACCAATTTCCTCCGAATCTAAACCAACCGATAAGAAAAAAAGAGGCCACGTCAGTCATTTTCGTTCAGACATGCTCCCCCACTGGGGCCCCTCCGAAAACAGACGAGAAACCGAGGAGACATACCGGATTTTGAGACGACATGAGGAAGCACTCCCTCGACCGCGTAGAACGTGTCACGTAAAGACGTTAAGACTACAGAGGCAAGACAACAGAGACGTCGACGTTCCACACGTACAACGACAGCGAGCAAGAAGGGGACAGAGTGGTGAGAGGGAAAGAGAGGGTCGCTCACAACAGGCCACTCGGTGGACGCAGCCGCAGCCCTTTCGGCACTCACACCACCATCATTACGTAACGCACATCGCCTCTCGTGTGCTCGCCCAAGAATAATTAGAAAGAAATCGCAAATGTACAAGCTATAGTGAGTACAGAAATCCAAACACGAAGCACACACACGTATACATACAGTCCTCACTGGTCCTTGTAAATTGTCTACATCCCCAGCTCGCGTCAGCACCCACGACGACGACGAGAACAGCAGGCTCACTTGGATCTCCTGCTCAAAGTGCTTTGCAATCTTGAGCCGTTGCACCTTTTGCGCAGCTGTCACCAGCCCACTCTCGGGCGTCCACTCTTCTGATGTCAAAATCACAGCCTCTAGCATCTCCATCGACTTGAAATCATTCTTCTTGCCCACCACGTTGCACTCCTTCAGCACTAGCCCCTGTACCGCCTTGTCATGGCACAGGTCCGCGAGCGACGCGGTCGAATCAACGCCGGGCAACGGCCGCTGTGCAAGGGCGTGGCGCAGGTTGACTTCATGCGGAAGAATGATCGCAATCGGTTGCTTGGCCGCGGCAGAGGCATGCACACAGATGTTGGAGACGAAGTTACACGACTTGTACGTCGCTTCGAGACGCTCTAGCGCAATGTACTACACCACGCCTTTGTGAGAAGCAAAGCATCCATACAACTCACTCGGACATACCTCGCCGCCTTGAAGCTTCACCAGGTTCTTGATCCTATAGCATAGCATAGCGTCGGCAATTCTAAAACGCCGAAACATACTCACCGATCAATCAGACTGAGCGTCCCGTCCGGATTCCACTGACCAACATCCCCAGTCCTCAACCACCCATCCTTTGTGAAGATCGCCTCGTCCTCATTCAAATCAGGACGCTTGTAATACCCCTTGGTTACCGCGGGGCCCCTAATGCAGATCTCACCCTGAGGAGGGTTCCCAGTTGCCTTGTACCCCGCCTCAACGACATCTATCAACTTGATCTCAATGCATGGCAAGGGAAGCCCCACAGACCCGTACTGCATCAGCTCGGGCGGTAGCACCGTGCACATGGCACACGACTCTGTCATTCCGTAGCCTGCAGTGTCTTCATTCAACCCCACCGTACGCCAGCAGGAGCAACTGCAGAGGACCCACCTTGGAGCATCGTCACCAACGCCACTGACAAGAACTCTTGGGTTTCCTTGCTCAATGCCGCACCGCCACTCATCGCGAGACGGAGACGGCCCCCGGTGGCTGCCTTCACCCCGCTCAGCACAGCAGTTTCCGCAACATCAGCCAATATGGGCACATTGGCCCTCTTGACAGCCATGGCACCATTGAAAACGCTCTTCTTCAGACTTCCGCTTGCGTTCACCTTGGCAAGAATACCCTTGCGAATCGTCTCCCAAACCTGGGGCACTCCGACCAGGATCGTCGGTCGGAACGTGAGAATATCCCCTTTGCAATTCCGGACTGACGCATCCGTCAACGTCTTGACACGCCCATATCCCGTCTTCATTCCCACTGTAAACAAGGCCACCTCCACCACATACTCCAAAATATGCGCAAGAGGCAAGTACGCGAGGAACGAGTCATCAGGGTGTAAATGATGTCCAAGCAGGTGAAAGACACCTCCAATGGACGCCACCACGTTGCCATGCGTCAGCACGACTCCCTTGGGTGCACCCGTACTGCCACTTGTGTACATAATGAGCGCCACGTCTTCTGGGGTGGGCTTCCTCTCCTCAGGGATGTCGGAGGGCTGTGCGCGGCCAGTCGCACGCAGCTCGTCGATCGAGAGGACCACCATGTCTTCGTGGACAGCCCGAATCTGTTCTATCACCGCTGACGTGGCATCACCGTCATAAACGACGAGACGGATAGACGGCGTATCCTTGACGACGTGCGCCAGGGTGGGAAGGAGTTCAGCGTTGGTGAAGATACCGACACAGCTAGGTTCGTTGAGTGAATGCGCGAGGCCAGTCTCGCCCAGCGTATCATAAGCGGTCGCTACAGGCGTCGAAATAGTCGTACATGCATGCGATATGAGCTGCCAATTCACACTAGAGGAAAAAAAAAAAAAACGTAAAACATGAGATCCGACCGCTCCAACACGCCAAGAAGGGCAAAGAACTAGGCGACGCACCTCGTCTGCGCATAGATGTTGAACACGTCCGTCTTCGAAATCCCATGATGGAGTAACCCGCGGGCGATGTCCAGGATCCGCGCCTGAACTTCGAGGAAGGAGATGTACTCAAAGTCGCTCAGCTCAAAGTACTTCCACTTCTTGGTCTCCGTCACTTCCTTGCCTCCGACCATCTTCTTGACCTCCTTCTCCTCCTCGTGGATCTGGACGATATTGCGCCACCCAACAGCATCGCGCGAACCATGGGTACGTGCAGCGTACGAGACGACATCCGGTATCACGTTGATGCCCTCGAATGGCCGCGTCACCAGTCTATCCGACGTGATGGCCAACCTACGAACGGCACCCTCACCGTCAGAGGGCACGACGACGGAGCCCTTTCCAAAGAATGCGCTGCGCTTGGAGGAAATGGTGGACATGGACGTTGGGAGTGTCGAAATGTCGGTGTAGTACCTGTAGAGCAGTGTCCAGGAAAAATGATAAGATAATATTGGTAGCTAAGTTATATTTTATACATAACCCAGATTCAAACTCAGAGGACAAGCAGTTGAAATATGTGTCCAAGCCGGTGATGCCAAGTTCATTATTCTAATCGGAGCTTGAATACGAGAATCACGGCTTGCCAGTCTTACAAGACGACGAAACAAAAACAAAAAGTTTCCTTGGCTGGAGTTGAGGCGGATCCGATAACTAACTCGCTTCGGATGACACCGTCCTGTCAAAGAAGCTTATTGTACTTTAAATCTGTCATTTAGAACGGCAAAACGAGTTGCGTAAAGTAGACAGGCATTTTTCAACCGACAAAGTATCGGGCAATTGAACAGCAAGAAGCTCATGCAGAGGGACACACTGTACCGATAGGAGGGAGACCATTGGTCTCATCAACTTTTTGATAGCCTCGAAGCCTTGCACACTCACCATCATTTCCGAGGACCACGACAGAAATCCTCCACCGCCAACGTACCTTGCCAGACGACGCACACGAAAAACCCGAGCAGGTGCGGTCACTACGGATCGCAGGCTCAGCTACGATGGTCGTCAGAATCAGCGGCGTTCCAAGGGGCCAAGGAAGCATCACGCGACGCGTTCCGTGTGCCCCAGCACCAACATCGGATTGCACGCATGGAGATCCAATGTCCGCGTTCCTCGTCGACAAGACAAGTCCAGATCCCTTGAAGCTGTAACCGTCGACCAGATCTGATCACAGAATGCCGACAAACTGTCGCTCGTACGTCGTCTCGAGCCTCCCTTTTTTTTTTTTTTTTTCATCGGAAAAGGCAAGAAATAAACCATAGCCTGTCGCAGGAGTCGGCGTGGCCTCTCGATGTCGCATACCAGGCTTGCTCAATCCCTTTTTTGCACCCATCGCCAACGCTGAGAAGCCAGCGACTGGGTTGGCGTCTACAACTCCTCCTGTTTCCTCGATCTCTATGCCACGACCACAGTGCATCTGTCCCCATTCGATCGTCCGTTAATCTTGTTTATCTTCCTCGACCTCAACGGGATCAGTCCAGGGTCACGCACACATTCTTGGCGATATTCAAACACAGACTGACCACGTTGTCCGTCCTCCCCCTTTTCGCCATTTGCTCTCTCGACGCACCAGACCTCCTAAGGGTCACATTGATGGCTTATATTGAGTTGGGAAATCCAGCATTCGTGACCTTGCCTCGGTACCTGTCCGTGAATCCATCAAAGCGCACTCTAGCCGAAACATTCCTCGAACCTGGAAATACATCCGACTCTGGAGCACCTCGGCGCATGTCATGTCCAAAGAGAGCTTTCATGTGAATCGGATCAAGACAGGGCGGTCTGTTCGGACCATATGAGGTTTGGTCTCAACAGAACACACACGGAGAGACGAGCGTCTACACCCAGTTTGACATGCCCCCGTGGATCGGTCTAGTTCGTCCGAAGTTCGTTTGCGTGTTAGAAGCACCTTGGTCCGCCAGACAAACGGTCGTGACGGCAAGGGTCCCTCCCAAAGAGCTGGATACGAAGACATCGCCCCCAAGCTAGCACACGTCCGGTTAGCGAGTGGCTAGAGAACACGCTTGGACCATGTACAATGCGGCCTTCGATTACGTAGATTGTTGCACCCGAACGAACACCTGTCACGGCGTGGCGCATGTGCATGATCACTGCTTATCAGCACGGCGAGCGCGAACGAAAAAAATAAAATAAAATAAAAAAAACGATGGTTAGGTTAAGAAACCATCTCCCTAGGACTGCCATATGGGACATGTTGGCAGGTACTAGTGACACGCTGTAAAGCCCGTCACCGGACACTCGCTAGGAGGCAACGGACCATGCGGTTCGTTTCGCCCAGGTGTCATACCATACCCACACACCCACACATACACGCATTATGCTCCGAGTGTGGATGGTGGGTGCGGAAGTGAACGGAGAGCATACCGCACGTGTCGCGGCGCGACGTGACCCGGAATCAGACTCGATGAGGCAAGGGTGCAAAAACCAAGACCTCTCTTCGGTACCTGTCATAAAGAGCGTGTAAAGCTAGGTTTAATGAGCCACGTCTCAAGCGACAAGCCACTTACGGCGAACGACAACTTGGGGAGGCGTAATAAAGACGGCGATAGAACCATCCACGGTTGGGTAAAGAAAGAATTCAACTTCAGACGCTCAGTGACTGATTGATGCCCAAGGCTTGTCCCCTCACACATGGCCGTCTGTCCGCGGTAACTCTGATGGGTGTTCAGCTATAAAAAAGAGAAGGAGGGGGAGGAAAAGGAAAGGCAGGGCCAGGGGAGAGCGACACAACGAAACGTCGCACGTCTATCCATTTTTGGTACATATTGTCGACACTGGCCAGGGACCCCGACCACCATGTTTGATTGAAAAAAAAACATATGCCGGATCAACGGAATCTAATTTCGGAAGGATAGCTCCGTCTTGCAAATACTTGGTACTCATCCTTGGCTCCCCCTCCTTCCGTTTGTCGAGGTCCGACTGGATTTCTGAGAAGCACAACGATCTTCACGCATTCCACGAGCGGCGTTCTGGTGCACTTCCCCCGACGCCACTCTCATCGCTAAAAGCGCCCACAGCGTTGCCAAAGGGGCAACGTCAGCGGGATTCTCATGGAAATCGACGCGTACACACACCCTAACCTGAGCATGTTGTCAATCGCAGAAATGACGGGAACCAAAGGTCTCATCAAAAATCAAGACATATCAGTCAGAAACATCAGTTCCGCCGAAACATGATTGTCATTCATTATGTTGATCCAAGCACATAACATTAAAAAAAATGTAACTGGAAAATAAATCGTAAGTGATCATGTTATACGTGAGCATACGTTACAAAATATACAACAGAAAAGAAGGAATGGCCAAGTGTGTAAATGTGTGTGCGCACGCGCTCTCGTACAGATTTATTTACATTAGAATGCTCCAGGCTCGAACAGGGGCACAATCAGGTTTTCTCGGTTGGTGACATCAACGCCGCGGAAGTACCCTTGTGTGAGTGAGCTTGTCAGCAGCGTAAACAAACGTGAGACTGTCAGGACGCCTTACGGGGACTCAAGTAGTACCACAACACTGTCCCTTGAACAAAGTTCTCAAGAGCATGCAAGTACTTTGCCAGCTCTTGATCCGCCTTGGTGCCAAATGACGGAAGTTGATCCTTCAGCGCAATATAGTCCTCCACGCGCTGCGCGAGCATCTCTGTCAAGATGTCGATGGCGGCTTGCAAATCAACGTTGCGTTCGTTCATGATACAGAACACCAAGTTTTGGTAATCACCGTCCGACTGTTCTTTCTGCAAGAACACGACGTACATCAATACGTGGATCAGGCATCTGCCAAAAAGCATCTCACATTAAAGGAGCACAGGTCCTGATAAAGAGAAGAATCAGTGACTGTCGAATCAAATGCAGAATAGACACCAACATTAGGCCAAGTCATAAGGTCCGTAGTTGCGTCCGACATAGCTCTAATGATGGGGTTCTCAAAGACTTCGTCCGGCAAGTCTAGATCGAGCGAGTATTCAACCATTGCTATAGGAACCATATCAATCAACAGATCGCTGAATATAAGAGAAATTTTGAACCTTCGACCATGGCACCACCAATGGTGGCACGGCGCATATGAATAAACTCTTCCATGGAGGGGATGCGGTCCTGCGACCGATTCCGAGATTGTGTGACCTGTGAGGAGCTCCAGTCTTCAAAAGCACGGATGAAGCTGTCAGGACAAATTAGAAACTATGGGCCATCACTCAGCAATAACCCTCGTACCGCTTGTAAGCGCCTCGGGTGGCGGTTTCGCGAAAGCGAGAGAGAAGACTAGAGGTCGTCTGTCATGTTACGTCATAAGACCGTGATGTCGCCAAGAATACCCACTCGTACAACATGGCGGCGTAGGCATACTCGGGGCGGGGGCCGTCTGGATTAAAGACGACAGTCATGGATATTTCGTGTCCGGCGTGAACAGCATCAGGCTTTGATTGAAGGTCTCCCTCGTCCGACAGATCGTCGGTCTGGTTTGGAACGTGAACCGTTGGCATATGAGACAAGTAACTTTGGTGAGAGACGTACAGAGAAGGCCCAAAAGAAAAACATGAGACATGTAGCAAGGTGTTGAAGATCGGCGTCAGGGAAGCTGAGAGCGGCAAACAGGTCGAATTTGCCGTAGTTTATAAACCTGGACCGTTTCCGGTCATCGTACAGACCTATGCTATAGACCAACGTTGGCTGAGGGTCACAAGGGTGAAAGCGAGGTATACATACCTGTTGAACCAGGTGCGCGCCGTGCGGTCGGCCTCGGCTTGGTGAGCGTTGACTCGCAGCTCACATACCCGACCAGTAATGGCGGAGAGATCTTGAAGACAGAAGTGGGAAGGGAGAGAATCGAAGATCATGTTGAATTAAGGCGACCGTTGCACGGGGGGAGGGGGAAGAGAGTTGTACAGTTCAGACAGACTGGCAAAGACTGTTGTGGGGGAGTAGGACGTACCTCGATCAGGTCCTTCTTATAGAAAAGGACGAGAGGATGTGATATCAGCGATATCCGAAGAGCCTTCCCAAAGGAAGGTTAGTGTAAAAAAGACGCAAATTGAATTTGGGGAGACAACGCCCACCGAGTTGATCGCTGGTAGGTACCTTGGGCATCACGACACATATTACACGCGAAGAAGGACCAATGACACCGCGTTGTTTGCATTTCGGCTGTTCGCCAAGCGACCGGGCATGTATTGGAGATAAGATTGTCAGACGTGCTGACGCGCTCTTGTTGGTATGGCTTGATGAGGATTCTGCTCGCATATTGAAACCTTAACCCTGAATGCAGAAAGAGCCGACGAAACCAGAATTCCAGAACTGCAGCGTGTTCCAAGCGGGGGTGCCCGTGGCGCAGAGCTGCCATCCTGTTGCCAAGATCTCATGATCTCGTTCCAGCACTTATGATGGAACCGACGAGATTGGCAAACCGACGGGATCCTTTGGGCTCCGCACAACCAGGTGGAATCGTTCCTGAATTTGGGGTCCTGCGACAGGTCCGGTTAAAAAGTATGACCTGACCCACCGTTAAGAACGTTCCCGCAAGTTGGTCCACGTATGGCGGTAGTTCCGAACAAAGACGACCAATGGAGTTGACCAACCATCTTGGGACGCGGCAACCGCGTGACGGCAAGACAAGTACACGAGGCTGCTTGTAACGTGTTCATGATGGCGTGCACATATTGCGGAATTAGCAACTTGCTAATGATTATCTCATCTCTACCACTGGGGGTCAGTGTAATGTTTCTCTTTTCTTTTTTCCGTCATGGCTAGGGCCGGGCGCGTGTCGGCCGGACGCGTGTCGTTGCCTGAGCGTGTCCCCCTCGCCAACGTTGACCTGATGGACGACTGCGTAAAGGTGGACAACATCCCGACCGACGCCACGCTGCATGTCATGAAAGGCAATGACATGCTTGCAGGTACGCGTCGGCAATACCAACTGTAGCCACAAGCTCCACTCCCCATGACGGGGTCGTACGTCGACGGATTGGCGCGGTGATAACTCGCTGTCTGCAGCTCTATTTAAGCCAGTACGCTCGATAGTTGGGTAGCGTACTCTCCGAGGCGTCGGAGTAGTGCAAGGGGTCGTCCCTTTTATGACTTCGCTAGTGACAGATGGCACCGTCGGTACATGGCATGATCGAACCTGAGACTTGGGACCTTGGGACCTCGAGAGGACGGGGGAATCCCATACGAGGCTCTCTCTCAAACCCTTGGTTTGCACGCTCGACCTGGGAGCGTGCGTTGCTCCACGTGCATGTTCCATGGCCCTCACGACGGTGAGGGACGTACACACGTGTCTCCATTTACCATTTTCCAGGAGCTTTACCAGGCTCCGATGTCAAATATGACTACTCTGTGTGCCCCCAAGACGGGACGGCATTCCCAGGACTGCCGAGATTTTGTCGTCCTGATACGAACACGTGCTGTTTGGATACGACAGTACATCGCGTGAGTAACGTTGTTCCATGGTATAATGCGGTTGGTGCGGGTTGGATGTCCTCACTTGTGTCCTCGGCTACACCATCGACCGTGACAGCATGAGAAAGGAGACGCTTTGTGTGGCTAGCCGTTCATGTTGCACGACACCCCCCCAAACGAGACGCCGCAGGAACAGAACCGTGGCGTGCCGCACTACAAAGATCGCCATTCAGGGCTCCTTGGCCTACATACTGATGGGCCTCGCTTCTCCAGCCGGAATCGGGTCGATCAAGAACAAAGACCCCCAACAAATATCTCTATGCACATAGGACCTGCAGCGTGAGGTGGCGCTCGTCCGTAGCCTGTGCCGGTGGTCGAGGAAGCCTCCTTCACATCGTCGCCTTCTGATGGCCCTTTTTGTTTTTCTCCATTGAATATCAAGCCATGTGCATATGGGTGCGGCTCTTAGCCGACTGAGTTCTCTCGATGGTAACATGGCTTCGCGAGCTCACTAGGACGAGTATGGTTGAATCTATTACCCCCCAGTAATGGACATGTGAGCCATCATCGCACCAAATTGTTCCACCGACACGTGTCTCTGTACACTACCGTGCCACCATCTGGTCCAAGGGGCTGACACGGAGAGGGGGGTGAAGAGGACATCCCAAACGGTTGCCACCGAGTCCAGGGCGCTGAGGCGTTGATCCTCACTGCGCTTCCGGTCCGACCATCC
>JBBPJS010001279.1:0-11474 GCA_038088835.1 Singerocomus rubriflavus
AGAATCAAGCACACTATGTTTTACATTCAGTGCTGTGCTCGATTGAGATGCCCTTATGGATACTTCAAAAGCTGTTTTGATGGCTGCATCCAGTGCAGAACTGTCAAAGTTAGATATCAAGGGAGAAGAGGAAGAAGATGTGGATATATTACAAAATGAAACATTGTCAGCAGAAATACAAGCAGTAGGAAACTTACAAGAAGTGTCTGTACTAAAGTTACCCCTAACAACTTTAGTGTCACTTAATTTAAAGAAATGTTATTTGCTGCTGCAGCATGTGCTTTTGCTGTGAACTTATCACAATAGTATGCCTTGGCTTCATCAGTCATGTAAACAGCATGGGCACTTGTGTTAGACTGGGGAACTTGAGAAGATTGCAGAGCATAGACCTGTGGAGCAACTTGTTGCTGCATCATGGCAGCACTATTTCTTATATTATAGAGCTCTGCAGCATGCCAACCATTTTCATCAGCTTCCTGTGAAAACTCAATTCCCACCATTTGAGTAGTATAATATTCTTGTGAGGGCTTAGGGGAATGATAGTAGAACAGTTGTCCCCACTGGTTGTAGAGGACTTGCTGATGGATGAAATGTTGGGGGTTAGTTGGGCAATTTGCATGAATATGCCCTGGCTTTCCACAGCCATAGCAAAGGCATAGTGGTGTGAATCTTGAATTAACCATAGAAGGACAACCCAGTGTGAGTGTAGTTTGCTATGCCCCAATTTTCATGAGAGCACCACATCCTGGCTGTGTACCAGTAGCAGTGAACCAAGGAGGGGGAGAGCTGTGAGGTGGAGCATAGTTAGGGGTCCAAAGCCTTCTAGATTGAAACCTTTGAGGCAGATCCATTTTTGGTTGAAAAGAAGCAAACTGTCCTTATTCTTCCTTTTCTTTCTCAAAGGCCATCCCTACCTCCAAGATTTTAAAGCACCATTCCATTCAACTAGCATTGTGCTTCCACATATTTACTTGATGGTAGATAGGTCTATTCACCAACTGTTTCAAGAGCACTAATGCATAGTCATCTGCTACCTCTGCTTCATCTGCCAACATTTTAAATTTTGACAGCCATTCAAAAGTATTGTGACCATTTTGAGATAACCTTTTAAGCTTCATTAAGGATTCATGGGTCAAAGAATCAATTCTGAAATATTTGGCAATCCTAGCTTTAAGGCCATTCCAATCTGGCCATGCTGTGTCTCCTTTTCAATGTGCCATAGGGTTTCCTTGTGCATCGAGGGTATATTTTTTTTCACCTCTCATGCAATCTTCAATTTCAAGGCATGTGAAAAAGAAAGGTGCAGCACCTTTAAAGCGTGACAATACAGTGATGCAACAAAGCTTGTCAGAGCCCCATTGTTGCATATCCTGCCATACCTGCACCTTGGTGAGCCATAAATGGAGTGTTTCTCTTTTGCCATTCCAGTTGCCTGAGTCAGCAATCTTTTTAGTTACATCTTTTTGATGTAATTGCAAATTTAGATTAACAGTAAGTTGAATCAAATGGTTCAGCACTTCAGCAAGTTGTTGCTGAGTTGTAGACATATTGGGACCTGGGGAAGAAGGTGGAGAGTAATGAGGAGTTATAGAGTCAGATGGAGGAGACTCATTATTGTTAGAATGATAAGATGCGAAAGGATCAAAATACATATTGATAAAAGTTCTAAGCTATAGGGCCTAGAGATCTGAGTGCATATCAACAAGAATGTAGGTTATATCTTTTCTTAGCTTTGAGCACTGCAATCTTCTTTTTACACTCAGCTTTCTCCTTATGAATCTTCCTAACTTTCTCTTCTGCCTTTTCTAGCCTTTGCTTAATCTGACCTAAGTTTTCTTCATACTTTCATTGGAAAAACTTAAGTGCAATAGGTGAGAAGTGCTTATTAAAGCACCAGTCCACCCACTGATTATGTAATATGGGAGCTGAAAGGGAAAGAGAATGAATTAAAGCAATATCTTAAGATGACAGTTGGTCTTTATAGTTCAAATAGTTGTAAAAACCAAATGGAGTAGGTGAAGGGTCACAGGAAAGAAGTCAGAATTCACCCCAACACTGGGGGTTATGAGCAGGTAATGAGGCATAGGGTCCTGCAACAATAGGACCAACATGTTCTTTATCAGAAAGAGGATACTAAGTGTAGAGACCAAGCTCAATGTCTTTCTGGACTGGATGATCATTAGGATCAATGGAGCAGTCACAGAAAGGGGGATAAACAAGGGATGAAGGGGTAGTCACTGATCAATGCAAGACCAGGCATGTAAGCAGTTCAATCCAAGTGTTGAGCCACCCAGCAAAACAATATACTTCTCAAAGAACAATTATAAAAACTTGCAGTATCACAGACACTGTGCAGGGTCTTGCCACAGAAACCACACAGGTACACACACAGAGAGGTAATGGTAGAAGAGTAGTGGAGGAGTAGTATCCTTAGGTCTTAACCTACTAGGAGGCAAGTGATCAAATGGATTAGACTGAGAGGCATTAGTCAAAATAGTCCCCATATTTATACTACAGAAAGATGCACACAGACCAGGTGACATCATAGATAAGAGAAGCAGAGATTAAAGCAATGAGGCAGAATATGAGGCCATCAAATGGAAGAGAAGCACAGAAATGAAAAGAAGGCTTCTCTAAAATGGAATCTTAGTGGAATTAAAGAGGCTATGCCTATGAGGCAGCCTTAGGGCATGACATTATCATGACATCATAGTCTAGACCTGATCATGTGATCAGTCAGGTGACAAGTCACAAGACTTGGTCATGTGATGTGATAAGATAAGATAAAGAAAAGAAAAAAGAAAAAGTTAAGAAAAGCATTAAGAAAGATGTATAATGCACAACAATCTATGATTTGTTCAAAACATGGCTTTCCATTCATCTCCCTCTTTCATTTGGATGTTGTTGCATTCCCACCAAATGTCAAGCTTGGTGAAGTATTTGATGGTGCCCTTGAGTTTGTCAATTAGCTCACTGATTAGTGGAAGGGGGTATTAATTTTTAACAGTGATTTCATTCAATTTATAATAATCTTGTACTGGTTGGAGACAGCCATTCTTCTTTTTGATGAAAAAGAAGGCAGAGGCAAAAGGGGACTTAGAGGGATGAATCCTCCCAGTTAAGAGATTTTTCTTTAAAAAGGCATTGAATTTCTTCTGTTTATCAAGGGTTAAGCTGTACATTTTACAGTCTACCTTATATGCACCAGGGATGAGTTCAATAGTGTGATCCCATGATCTAGAGGGTGGTAGTTCATTGAATGTTTTCTTGATGAAGACATTTTTGAACTCATGGTATTCTGAAGGTACCACTTCTTTGAAGGTACTCTTTTTCTTGGTTGCATTGGTGGCAGTGGCTACATTAGTGGTGACATTTCTATTTTCTTCCCAACCAAATTGAAGGAGTTGATCACCTTGTTTGAGCTTCTCAAATGGATATTGATGGTTGTGTTGGCACTTGAATTCAATCATGCTGGTTTTCCAGTTAATCTTGGAGTTGTAAAGCTTTAACCAGTTATGATCAAGAAATACTATGTTTGTTAAGAGATCAGTAATGAACAGGGCAATCTTCTCAGTGTGCCCACAAATATTCATAGAATATATAATGAAATGGGTGATACTTCTGGCTGAATTTTTGGTGCTATCAGTGTTATACACTGGGATTGGTCTTGAAAGTTGTTATGAATTCATATACATACTTGTGCTTATGCATGCACCTGTGCTTGTCACTGTATCATTATGACATCTAGTGTCATGTGACTTTCCAGTCATGTGATGCTCATGACTCATCATCCCTTATCATGTGACTTTTCTGTCCCTTCACATTATCACATTCTTCCTTCACATGGTTACATCAAGACCCCTCTCTTCCTTTCTTATGATCCTCATGACCCTTCACTGATCATCTTAGATCTTGCCACATCTCATGGTGTTCTCCCTTTCCTCATCTCTGTTCTTACTTTTCAATCAGTAAAATCACTTATTGAGATTACATTTTAATCATGACTCTGCAGAATCCTTGATGGGATCACTGTCATAATTCCTTCTTTGATCAATTACACCTTGTGATTGGTCCTTTCATATTACTTTATTCCCTGCATTCATATCCACTCTTTGACTTCTCTTCCATATGAATGCCTAATCTTTTACTTATGAACTATCCCTTTACCCTAGTAGCCTATAGCATTAATAGCATATATCCTAGACTCTAGTCACAGCTTGGTCTGTGCACTCTCATGTACCATATATAAAGGGGTTGTGCAAGGGCTGTCTCCCCCAGCCTAATTCACTTGTTAAACCTCCTCTCCTACCCTACCTTCTAAAGGTGGCCTAGTGATGAGTCCAAGTAAAGGATGTTATTTGCCTACCAGTCCTTCATTGGATTTCTAGGAGTAAGACATCTGGAGATAAAGCTAACCTTTATCCCTCCTCCCTCATCATTTATATTCCTCACATTATACCATTACTGAACCATACCAGAACTAGTGAGCCAACTTATATCTTGTCAAAATCAGAACCCAGTATCTTGAAATATAAAAGACATTTTTTGAAAAAACCTCATACCAGAAAACTATTAAAGACTACATGACCCAAGATGAAGAGTACAAGAGTAGTCTTGAAGATGATATACCTGCAGATCATAAAGGCATATGCTCCCATTGGTCCTTATCATATTAATGAGTACTGCTTTTAAATAAGTTATGCCCTCAAGTGGTCACAGTGACTCTTGTAGGAAGACAGTTGGGGTTATTCAGTATAGACCCACTGTATATGGTGACACTGCCCTCATTCTTAAGGATGACAACCTGGTCAATAGTCAAGCAATTACCCAAGGCTTGGAATCCTCAATCCAAGAGCTGCCCATGATTATGCTAGCATCATTAGGATCTAGTATTAGGAGGAAGCTAGAATCTGGCTGCAAAAGTGCCACAGTTATCAAGTACTTGCAAGAGTAGTACTGGAGATTATCTATGAAGATGTCCCAACTCAGTCCTCTCTCCTATCTGAATCCTCATTCCTGCTGTCCTAGCATTCTCTCTCTCTGACATCATAGATTCTCACCCCATATCATATTGACCTGGTCATCTGACAGGTAGTTGGATTGTTTGGCAGAGTAGTGTAACTTTTTGGTTCTGCAACAAAAGTGGATGCATAGGGATGTCATTTTGTTTGACAAACTTGCAATCAATTGATGACTCTGTAGCTCTAGAGTCAATGAGGGCATCTCTCTGGTATTCCTGACTGTTGTCCATGGTCATTGTGACTGGGACAATTAAGGAGGTAGCATTGGAGTGGCAATGACTCCTTATAATATGTTGGGATTTCTTTTGAAGATCTTGCAGTATCCAGAAGGCATCTTGATCATTTGCCTCCTGTAGTTGCCACACTAGCTCCTGGTCAATTTCAGGTTGGCAGGATTTGTGCACAAAGTATCAGAAATGTTGAAGAATCATCTCTCCATCTTGTTCTCTGGCTGATTGTTGGATTCATTGTATTGACCAGGGGTCAATTATATAATCCTTTCAACTTTTACTACATGTTTTACATTCAGATAGCTTCTCAGTAGCATTAGTCATGTTCTTTGTTGGGTTCTTAAAAGGGCTCAATTCCCTTGATTCCCCCCCTCTGTCTTTGTTATCATCTTGGACAAACTGTTGGGGTCTGGGTAGTATCTGTATATTAAGGCACTATAAATCAATTATACTCCTTGGGATGTCAAGAAGATCAGTAGAAAGAAGTGAAGAGAATGATAGGCTTATCCCAAAGAGATTCAAGAAGAGAAGAAAAAAAAGGTAAACATTCAGACTTATAATTCCTTTGAATAGGGGTGACACTGGCTGTCTACTCCTAAGCTTCAAGTATTCAGACATGCATGTTGACAACTAGAACTTGAGAATGGCAGGACTGGGCACAGATCTGACTTTTTTATGACTTTGACAGAAAGAAAAACTATATATGAAGTGTATATACACCCCTTTATAGTCCAGGCACATCCAGGACTTATATAAGTAATGTAGTATTGATGTATGAATGAATAAGTGATGTCCAGAAACAAGTAAGGTGAAAAGAAATGAATAGAATGTGTATAAATATAAGTGGCGTCTACTAAATGTAAGGCATAAGATCTAGGTATACTCAATAGTGTCCAAATTATGTCTGATATGATAGAAAGATAAAAGAAAGGAAGCATATCACTCACTAAAAGGTTTACTAGATGTGAGACTGTTTGGGGACATAGACATTAGGAATTGATCAAACTGCATAGGCCTAAATGTGTGGCTGACCATTATAAGAAATATTGGTTCCTTATATTCACAGGGGACTTTGATATCAACTATTCTCAGTTGACTCCAAGTGTTTATATAAGCATGTTGTGTGCAGAAACAGTGTGGCTTCCCCTCTGTTCCTTTCCTCATTCATCTGCTCCTTCTACTGCTATCTTTCTTCTTTACTCTTTTTTGATATGTTCAACCTCCTCACTGAGATTGTCTGCAACAACCAGTCCACATTGCCTGAGCTTAACTCAAAGGTGGCCATACAAGAGTGATATAGCCAGGCACTGAAAAATCTTTTAATGCATATAAAGATGACCTTAGATGACAAGAAGGAGTTGTTGGAGAAGCAAGAAATGTGAATGGTGCATTGGTTGCCACTTTTTGTTATGACATTGCATACATACTTGTGCATTTGCACATTATGTTGCATTATAATTACCACCAAGTGTACTTTGTGTTAGCACTTGTGTGATGACTCATCCTGTGCAACTGGTTGCACATGACCTCTTATGTCATCCCTGATCATGTGATCACTTCATCCCTTCACAGTGATCTCTCTTTTCCTTCACATGATCACATGATCAACCCCTCTTCCTTTCTTCTCACAATCTTCATGACCCCCAACCAATCATCTCAGATCCTCCCACACCTTATGGTGTCCTCCCATTTATTATTTCTGCTTACCACTTGATCAGTATGATCTTCTATTGAGATACCATCTTGATCATGACCTTGCAGAACCCTTGATGGAATCTCTGCCATGATCCACTCCCTGATCATTCACATCTTGTGATGATCTTCCATTCTACAGTAAGCCCTGCATTTATATTCACTTTGATCTTCCTCTATGAATGCCTAACCTTTGCCTGATGGACTTTACCCTTTACTC
Source organism: Singerocomus rubriflavus (assembly GCA_038088835.1). Classification (NCBI taxonomy): domain Eukaryota; kingdom Fungi; phylum Basidiomycota; class Agaricomycetes; order Boletales; family Boletaceae; genus Singerocomus; species Singerocomus rubriflavus. Next base: position 7,164 of record JBBPJS010001279.1, read on the forward strand.
TAAGTACCAATAGCATTAATAGCGTATACCCTAGATTGTAAGTCACAGCTTGGTCTGTGCACTCTCCTGTACTGTATATAAGGGGTCTTGTGTTGGCTGTTGTCCCCCAGCCAAATTGTTGTGGAACCATAGAGTTCTGTCTACACTGCCAGAACAACCTAACCAACCCGGTGGACAATCAGAGATCTTGGTATAGGGCTAAACCATGATGTTGGAGTAAAGGATGAAACTAGGACAGTCATAAGGTCTTTAGATAAAGGAAAGGACAGCACATCGTGGGGATCTTCTATAACAGGAACTCCAGGACTACTCTTGCAAGTCCTTGATAGCAATTATACTCTTGCAACGATGCTCTGTCTTCCTCCTAATACCTAACACCTAACATGAAGGGCATAATCGTGTTCGTACTGTGGGGTGAGGGTTCGGGTACTCAGGTAATCGCGTGACTATTAACCAGGTTGTCATCCTTGAGAACAAAGACAGTGTCACCATAGATCCATGGTTTGTTTGATAACCCAATGGATGTCCCAACAAGAGTGCAGTACTACTCATGGCTTAAATATCTGTGAATGCTAGAACTAATATGATAAGACCTGCATGGCAACGATAGCCTCTTGAGGTCACAGGTATAACATCAGTAGTCGGTAAAATGGGAGACTACGTCACGTGATCTTTAATGTTTCGATGGTTCATTATATCTTCCAATGAATGTCTTCTGTACTTGCATAGGTTCTGTGGCTTGAACTAGCTGAGGTACGAGTTGGCTCGTGGGCCTAACGTTGGCAGTTCGGTGATACTGTTATGTTCTAAGCCAGGCAGGTCAGAATGTAGCCCTTGAGACAAAGCACAGTATGGAACGGAAGGGTTTAGAAGGACGTAGCCTGGCTATCCTTCAAGGGTTCACCCTACATGGGTGTTACGATGATTTGATGAAAGGGGCAAAGGGTCAACTATGGGTTGCAGTGACTGCTGCATGAAAGGGGATGAAGGGTCGATTGGGACAAAGGGGACAAAAGGAGGCAGCAACTAGATTGCTGGGGATACTGTGTACAGAGTAGTACAAGGGAGACAAAAGCTAAAGTGGAGTACTATGGGTATGTGGTTTATATAGCCATGTCTACATGCACAGACCATGCTCAAGGGCAGGTGTGGGGCTGCCCGAGACAGTGGTAACCTATAGCATAAATGCAGTAAAATGGAAGAGCAGTGGAAAGGCCCTGGCAAGGTTATGGCAAGGCTATGACAAGGCTATGACGAAGGCAATGGAAAAGTAGTAGCAAGACAATGGAAAAGGCAATGGCAAGATAAAGGATCACTGACAAAGTGGGAACCAAGCTGTGCATGAAGTGTGAAGATCAAAAGTAGAAGCACAGTTGATGGCATGGGAATAAGAAGGGAAGAGTCAGCGATGGATCACGTCTAATAGGTAAAAGCATAAAGACACCAGTAGGTGTCGTGTCTGTAGTGAACTATAAAGTGAATGCAGCGAAAGGAGATGTAGAAAGGAAAAGATGTAACATTACCCCCTTAGTAGGACTGAATGGCCACATGAGGATTCCCTATGCCCAACTATAGCTTGCCGTTTCATGTACTGGGAAGCCTGTCATGTTACTGTAGGCTACGTCATCATAGATGTCATCACCATAATTGACAATGTTGTCCTGCACATTGGGAGCGTCGATGAAATGACTGGGAGGAGGGTTATGAATGGTGGGTGCATGAGGTTGTGGCTGCTGACGTCTGTGTTGTTGGGTGGTATGGTGAATGGGAGAGTTTTATATGGACAACAGAGTGGATGAGTCGTGGGATGATGTGGATGGTGAATGTGGAGGAGACCACATGGTAGTGAGGTCGACAGGGAGGACGATGGACCTGCGCAAGAAGCACTGCTCCTGGGAATGGCCTGGATGCCATAACATGCAGAATGGGCATTGGTAGACCAGACAGTTTACTCGGATGTGCCCAAGGCAGTGGCACTGGAAGCAAGCTTCGTTATATCGAGGATGAGATGGGGGTAGGACAACTCATCCCTGGGCACCAGTCCAGTATGTTTTGAGGTGTTCGACAATCATCATTTCATTGAAGGAGAGGGGAGATGAGGATGTGGTAGGTAAGGCAACTAGGGTGGAGGCTGTAGTCTTGTTGGTGGGGAGGTTGTGCAGGTATTCATTGAGCCCATCTAGAAACTCTCCAAACTCCATCTGGTAGGCCATTTCTAATAAGGAATTCTTGAGAGAGGCAGCCACCAATCCCATAATAGATATAAGAAAGGCACACATGGCATTGGAGTTGTCATGGGTGTGCATGGTGCCCATGCAAAGGCATTGGAGTGTGAGAAACATGGTGTAGAGGGATTGCAACAGCAATCCCATATTGAGATGGGCCTCAATAGGGATAGAGAGGCGAGCATCTTGGGTAAAAGCTCGTATGCGAAGGGCATAGTTGACATTATGTCAGCCGTTTCACATCCTATGGGCATAAAGGGTAAGTCTACAGAGAGGATTCCACGTCGCGGAGAAGTGTCAAGATTATTATTAACAAAAGGGTCTGCCTCCTCCTCATGAAAGGAGATGACAGTTGAAGCTGAAGGGTTCATTGGAGGAGGAATATATAATGGTGATGTATCAATATCTGATCCAGGTTGGGGTAGTTCCTGGTGTGGTTGAACGACTGGGATAGTGACATCTTCATTTAGGAGGGGAGTAGAGGAGGTGATGGACATGAACATGAGTTTGCAGAGGACAGAGTAGTATGTCGTGGTTGGGGATGAAGGAATAAGATTAGAGGTGGTGTTGTTTTTTATAATTAGTGAGGAGAGTTTGGGCATGAGACAAGTCTCTTTCTGGTACCCATGAGTCATCATCAGGAGGATATCCTTTCCATCGGATCAGGAACTTGCGGGCATGCGGGGCTCTGCGATGCCACATTATCTTCTCTATTTCATATTCTTCTTCCCCATCTATCAATTCTGGAATAGGAGGGTTAGGTGTGGTACCATCAGTTCTATATGGGGAAAGAAGGGAAGCATGGAAGACTGGGTGTATTCTCCAGGTTTTCGGTAGTTGGAGTTTAAACACTATCAGGGAAATTACTTCCATTATTACAAAGGGTCCTTCCCTCTTTTGGGCGAACTTAGGGTTTGCGATGTTTCATTTCAGGTTGGTCGCTTCCAACCAGACTTTTTCTCCTTTCTTGAAGGGGGAGTATTGCACCTTGCAGCATGTTTGCATCTTCATGCGTGCTAGGTTGTGGGCTGCTAGGGCTTTGTTGTGCACTTCAATGAGCTATTTAACGTGGATGTCGGTAAATGGGTTATCTGAGGGTATAGCTATATTAGGAAGGGGTCTAGGTTCATATCCCATTAGAAGAAAGAAAGGGGATTTGCCAGTGATGGAATGGAATTGGTGGTTATGTGCAAATTTGGCATGGGTGATCATTTCTGCCCAGTCAGAGGGGTGATTGCTGCAGTAGATTTGAAGGTAGGTTTCAATCTCCTGGTTGACTCATTCTGTTTGTCCGTCCGTCTGCAAATGATAGGCCATGAAGAGGGCAAGGTCGTATTTGAGGAGTTTGCTCAATGCCTGGGCAAAGCTGGATGTGAATTGCAGACCGTGATCCAAGATTATTTTGTCATATAGGCCAAATCGTTTGTAAATGGATTCAAAGAAAAGAGTGGCAATGTTGGATGTGGAGGCAGTTTTGGTGGTAGGGCATAAGATTACCCCCTTAGTAAGGCCATGGTCAACCACGACCAAGAGAGAGTTAAAGCTGTGGGATAGGGGTAGGTCGGTGATCAGGTCGCAACTTATTTGTTGGAAGGGGTGACAGGTGAAGGACGGAATAGAAATAAGTGGCGGGGTTGTGGGGTGGGTGATGGCCTTATTGGCCTGGCATGAGAGGCAATTGTGGATGTAGGAGCAGATGAAGGATGTGAGGCTCGGCCACCAATAATGGTGGGCCACAAGGGAAAAGGTCTTGTGGTAGCTCGGGTGACCAGCTGATTCGTGATCATGGTGATGCTGAAGGATGGTAGGGTGAAGGGCAGGAGGTACGAAGATATGATGGTTATATGTAAGAAGCCTGTCGTGGGCTTGGAAGGGAGTGAGGCGCGAATGAATGGAAACCAGTGTGGAGGGGTCGAGGCACTGTAGGATATCCAGCGTGAAGGGGTTGGACCAGGTGGCACTGCGGATGAGAGGGTCGAGTGTGGTGTCGACAAGGTTGACAAAGATGGATGGAGGGAGAAGGGTGACATGGGAGTTGTCATTGCCATTGGTGCCATGATCACTGTGATGGGAGAGCACATTGGGG
>JBBPJS010001280.1:0-11472 GCA_038088835.1 Singerocomus rubriflavus
TATAAACTACCAAACCGATCAAGTTGACAAGATCAGTATCCAGCAGTATCCTCTGTCACTACTCAGATCATCCTAGGTGTTTGGATTTTCTCCTAGCTCATCAATCCAGAAATCCCCATCCATCTTTTCATTCAAGCATTAAGGGAAGAAGTATTTTCAAGATAATACAAGATGCCAAGAAAAAGTTATTCATCTCCATGGAGAAGTGAGGCTCTATTTGAAGCTCTTAGTAAAGTCAAGGAAAGAAAAAGTACCCTGCGTTCCCACACATTGCAAGAACCATCTCGTCCTTTCTCTCCTTGATCCAATAGCCGAAGCTCAAAAGGAAGTAGTAGCCATTAATATGGTGAAGCCTCAAGAGAAGTAGTACGCCTGAAGATCTACTCCCCGGGATATAGAGAAAGCCACCGTTGACAATTTATCAAGAACAAAAGGAAGTATTCAAACAAGTTCACTAGTTCAAGATATCTCTGAACCCTTGGTCTAGCTAAAAGACCTTAAAGAAATGCATTTGTCTAGCCAAAGACTTTAAACTATGGAATCATTTATGGAATCAACGATGATGCTGTCTGGGAATACCACGGTCATCTGCGATGAAGTATTTCGAAGTCCTCAGTATGACTATAAAGTGCTTTAGTCCTGGATAAAACTTTAAAAGATCTTAGACCTTAGCACATCTTTAAAAGGTTTTCCCTGTCCCACTGGTTTTATAGTTTGGCAGTTCCTCAAACGTATCATTCTCTCAACCGATTCCAATCAGCAATGAAAGGTCTTATCGTTCTCCTCTTCGAGATTCTGCATTGAACTCTCTATCATTCACCCTTTGCAGAACCATCCTGAACATGATACTTAAACTGTTCGTTCTTTCCTCTTGGTTTTATAGGTTTTGGCAAGAAGATCCTCAAAACCCTTCCTCGTCCTTTGACACACACTTACCAATGAAATATTTGGTATTCTATTCACCTTCCCTTTCCGGCCATACACGGAACTCTCGATTCATTCGCCTTCAGTATGGATTTGGGTCTCAAGAGCTAATGGAACGTCTTGGATATTATTCTTTGAGTTTGCCCTCAAGCGCTGCATTCCATCAAATATTGCCTCGACTGCCCAGTCCCCTCCCACCACCCTTTACGATTGAATAGTTAGCAGTCCTTCCCTGGATGTTAATTGTTCTATTCACAACTCGCATGATTCTGCCACACAATTCTCTGTTCTCTTTGGATGTCTGGAATCCATTCTAGAGACGGGGGAAGTGTTACGAATTGTGTACGATACTTAACGACACGACAGTACGATGACTGCTTGCTTGCATGCACGAGTACTCTTTATGACTCATCCCTGATCACGTGACCTCTTCCGTCCCTTCACACTTTTACCTCTTCACCCTGCCACGTTATCACATCATCACCATCCTCTCCCTTCACATTGTCACGACCTTGCCGATCAATCATCCATCTCGATCTAGATCCCTTCCCTTCATCTCCATCATTCCCTTTGATCAGTACGATCATCACATCGAGATTGCATCTTGATCATGACCCTGCAAGATTCTAAATGGATCTCTGCCACGATCCCCTCCTTGATCAGTCACACCTTGTGATCAATCTTCCATTTTATTTTAGACCCTGCATTCATATCCACTCTTCATCTTCACACTCCATATGAATGCCTAACGTTCACCTCATGGACTCCTCCCTTTAATCTAGTTATCCAATAGCACTAATACCATATACCCTAGACCCAGGTCACAGCTTGGTCTGTGCACCTTTCCTGTAACGTATAAGTAGTGGGGTTATGAGTTGGCTGTTCCCCCAGCCTAATCCACTTGTTTCCTCACGTTCTACCCTGCCTACCAAGGTGGCCTAGTGACAACAGTCAAGTAAAGGATGGTATTCGCCTGGCCCTCTTAACTGAGCTCTGGGAGTGAGCTGTCTGGAGACAAAGCTAACCTCCATCCTCCCCTCCATCGTTCCATCGTATCGTCCTCTCAGTACCGAACCGCCAATGTCAGGCCAGAGAGCCAACTTGTACCACGTCTAGTTCAGAACCCAGAACCTATGAAAGTACGGAACCCATTCCTTGTATCAAGAACCAAACCTATAAAATCAAACCCACGTGACAAGGAATCCTCATTGTAACATTCCTCAATATTATACCTGCAGGTCATAGAAGCCACCATTGCTGCTGACCCTTATCATATTTGTACCACGGACTTACAGATATTTAAGCCACAAGTAGCACCGCGTCTCTCGTTGAAACATACGTTGGGGTTATCATACATACCCACGTATCTATGGTGACACTGCCTTCATTCTCAAGGATAGCAACCTGGAAACAGCTACGTGATTACCCAAGGCTTGGAACCCTCGCCCCAAGAGCCGAACATGATTACGCTATACATGTTAGGTTGTAGTGTTAGGAGGAAGACAGAACCTAGTTGCAAGAGTACTAGTGTTATCAAGGACTTGCAAGAGTAGTCCTGGAGTTCATCTATGAAGATGTCCTGACTCAGTCCTATCCTTTATTCTGATTCCCTCATCCCTGCTGTTCAGCACTCTTTACTACCGGACCTCATCTCTAGGATTCATCATATCGTTCCTTGGTCGTCTGCCGGGTTGGTTGGTTATGTGGTTGGGTAGACAGAACTCTTCGGTTCCGCAACACTTGGATTAGGCTGCTTACCGGCCCGCGACCAGAAGAGGCCATATTCCTTATCCGAGAACCACTCAAACGACTTCCTACGGAACTATGAACTATACCCGCATATACCTTCGCAACAAAACTTTGGATTCATGTTGACGCTTGTGACGTTATACAATAGTGCGGCTGCAGAGCCATTAGAATACTGACTGTAGAGCCCTTTACTCCGGTCGCCGCAATTACAGGAACTTAGAGCGTGTCCCGCTAGAAGATCTTCAATGTATCGACCTTCCTTCCGCATACCCTCAGTGCATCCTTTCGACACTCGTTCAATATCCCACACTGTGATCTTTCCCGCAAACCGAAGTCACTCCTTTGTTCGAAGAAGCTTATCAAAAGACTAGTATCAAACCAAAACGCCTTGCTGAAGCCTAGGGTTATAGAGTACAGACCTAGGTGGAATCGTGAAAGCAAGCTCCAAAAGAAGTCTAGTCCCAAGATTCATTTTGCACAAGACAAAGTGAAACTTCGCGTTCCTAAAGACAAAGAAGATAGAATCAACTAGAGGTTGGTCAACAGGGTCTACGAAATCTTAACAGGCATCAAACACATCTTTCACGACGGTCGGGTTAATAAGACTGAATTGCATGCCATACTAGACTTTCGTTCAAGAACTGCTCGCATTGCCACTCAAGAACTCTTCCTTCAGTATACGTACGATCGAGACACATCAAGCGTTCTTCCACAGGGTCTTCCAATGAAGCTTGGCCAAAGAACTAAAAAGAATGGTTACTTAATTCTGTGGTAATATCAAGTCTCGATATGAAGTCAATGCTCTAGAAGATGTTCTGATAACAAGACGGTTAACAATAGACCTCCTCAAGATTCTCTTTAACTGTGTCGATCCCTTTCCGTTTCTTCCATATCCCCTCATCGACTTTCCCCACCGATGACATCATCATTCCGCCGCTCCTCGTTTCCTTTTAGCTCCATCCTGAAATGATGTAAAACTTATCACAAGCAAGAACTTGAGAAGACGTACAAGAAAAGATCCAAGAATTTTTCAGACTCAAGATGCGATGAAGCCATACGCCCAGTTAGTCGAAGCCGAAGATATCTGACCATGAAACGCCTACGGGAAGTTCGGGTTGAAATAGGACTCCGAATGGAATTATAAGCCGTAGCTCTGAAAGATTGTGGATGAAGATATCAGAAGCCTAGGCGCCCCGTTAGTATGGATAAGTCAAGTCACGATGAAGAAATTTATTTCAAAGATCTAATCAAGTTTTCCTTCTCTTGTTAATGTTCAAGGCGCACAGAACTCAAATGTGTCACTCAAGGCTAAGGTATTCAGTTATCAAAGTCAAGAGATGTCCAACACGACATTAAACTGTTTCGTTGACAATTGTCTCTGTAAAGATCCTGAAATGATCAGAAACTTATTCAATCCTCGACATGATTTTAAAAAAGGTCCAGTACCTGGACAAGTACAGAAACTGTCATAGACAATTCGCACAGTCTCTAAACGTGAAAGTTTTCTTCAAGGTCCAATATGGTCTAATCATCTGGCGAACGGTTATTCGGTTCAAGTAGAAGTGAGGTCGCAAGACTAATTGTTGAAGAACAGTGAGGCCTTCAATGGAAAAAAGGATCAGATTAAAAAGAAGACATGACCGAAACGTCGTTAAACTTTTCCGGTGGTCATAACAAAACAATTGATAGAATCTGAACATATTCAGAAACTGTTCAACCCCCAACTTTGAACTCAAGTTATAAAACAAGTTCCATCAACTCGCCTCAATGTAAAACTGGAGAATTGCAAGCAAGGCAAATGGTTCAGGACACCAGACTATTCATTCTGAAAGGAAAGTGAGGTTCCCTGTTGAAAGACTCGAGTGGTTAAGCTTCACAATTGTCTTGAAGAGACGTTAAAGACTTTCTGGTGGTTGTTCACTCAACAACCATTAGTTCTAACTGTTATAACAGAAACACAGTCGACAATTGGCACAGTCGTTAAACGTCATGGTTCCCAAGATGAACAGAAACTCGTTTGTTCCTGAACACGAACTCAAAAGATTTATTTTCTTTTCCTTTCTCTTTTTCTTTTAGGAAACGTTCAAGATCAAGAGTAAGATTGAAGTTCAAGATATTCTATTGTTACAATTGAAGTATTATTGACTATCAAGGCTTTCAATTATTCAAGATCGAAAACTGCTCCTCAATTATGATTCTCTTTTTACTCTTGCTGCGTCCTTGTCGAAAAGAAGAAAAGAATATACAAAAAGTCAAAAGAATAAAAGAATCACTATAAAAGTATAAAAGAAGAAATGTTCTCAGCTCAAACATGAGGATAAACATGTTCTTTCTGAAAAACCAATTGCAGAGATTACTTCAAAGCTTTCCATGTAGACTGCAATGTCTATAAACTACAGGATAATCCAGAATGATTTAAAACTATCTAAATCAGCATATCGATAAACTGCCTAGAGTCTGGAAAGACTATAAACTACCAAACCGATCAAGTTGACAAGATCAGTATCCAGCAGTATCTTTGTCACCACTCAGATCATTCTAGGTGTTTGGATTTTCTACTAGATCATCAATCCAGAAATCCCCATCCTCTCTCTCATTCAAGCATTAAGGGAAAAGTACTTTCAAGATAATACAAGATGCCAAGAAAAAGTTATTCGTCTCCATAGAGAAGTGAGGCTCTATCTGAAGCTCAAGTAAAGTCAAGAAAAGAAAAAGTACCCTGCATTCCCACACATTGCAAGAACCATATTGTCCTTTCTCTTCTTGATCCGATAGCCAAAGCTCAAAAGGAAGTAGTAGCCAGTAATATGGTGAAGCCTCAAGAGAAGTAGTACGCCTGAAGATCTATTCCCCGGGATATAGAGAAAGTCGCCATTGACGATTTATCAAGAATAATATGAAGTATTCAAACAAGTTCATTAGTTCAAGATATCTCTGAACCTCCGGTCTAGCTAAAGACCTTAAAGAAATGCATTGGTCTAGCCAAAGACTTTAAACTATGGAATCGTTTATGAAATCAACGATGATGCTGTCTGGGAACACCATGGTCATCTGCAATGAAATATTTCAAAGTCCTCAGTATGACTATAAAGTGCTTTAGTCCTGAATAAGACTCTAAAAGATCTTAGATCTAAGCAAGTCTTTAAAAGGTTCTCTCCATCCCCTTGGTTTCAAGATTTGGCAAGTTTCTCAAATTGATCATTCTTTCATCTGATTCCTTTCCGTCAAACGAAAAGTCTTATCGCTCTCCTCTTCAACATTCTGCATCAAACTCTCTATCATTCGCCCTTCGCAGAAACATCCTGAACATGATACTTAAACTGTTCGTTTCCCCTCTTGGTTTTATAGGTTTTGGCAAGAAGATCCTCAAAACCCTTCCATGTCTTTCGTCACATGCTTACCGATGAAATATTTGATATTCTAATCGCCTTCCCTCTTCTGGCCATACACAGAACTCTCGATTCATTCACCTCAAGTATGGATTTGGGTCTCAAGAGCTAATGGAACATCTTGGATATTATTCCTTGAGTTTGCCCTCATGTGCTGCATTCCATCGAATATTGCCTCGACTGCCCAGTCCCCTCCCACTGCCCTTTACGATTGAATGGTTGACAGTCCTTTATTGGATGTTGATTGTTCTATTTACGACTCGCATGATTCTGCCACACAATTCTCTGTTCTCTTTGGATGTCTGGAATCCATCCTAGAGATGGGGGAAGTGTTATGAATTGTGTACAATACTTGTACGAATCCTGCACTATGACTGTGTGCTTGCACACACAAGTGCCATGACTTTACCTTTCCCTGATCATGTGACCACATCGTCCCTTTACATCATCATGCCTTCACACCTTCACATCGATCACATCTTGTATTTCTCTTCACACTCTTCACGAATCACCAATCACTCTTCCATTCCCAATCACCTCACCTTCCTCATCTCCATTGTTCTCTTCGATCAGTACAATCATTCATCAAGATTGCATCTCGATCACAACCCTGCAAGATCCTAGATGGATCTCTGCCACGATCCCTCTTCCGATCAGTCACACCTTGTGATCGATCTTCCCTTTATATTAAACCCTGCAACTTCATCTCCGCTTCTTCCATTCTATTAAATAAGTTGCCTAACCTTTGCATCATGGACTTTACCCTTTACTCTATAGCCAATAGCATTAATCATGTATACCCTAGACTCTCATCACAGCTTGATCTGTGCACGATCCTGTAACGTATATAAGAGGTTATGAGTACAGGCTGTTCCCTCAGCCTAATCCACTTGTTACCTCTTGTCCTACCCTGCCTACCAAGGTGGCCTAGTGACTAAGTACAAGTAAGGGATGGTATTTGCCTGGCCCTCTTAACTGAGCCTCAAGAGTGAGCTGTCTGGAGATAAAGCTAACCTCCACCCCTCCCCTCTATCGTTCCATCGTATCATCCTCTTAGTACTGAACTGCCAACGTCAGGCCAGAGAGCCAACTCGTACCTCAGCTAGTTCAAGCCACAGAACCTATGCAAGTATGGAACCCATTTGTTGTACCAAGAACCAAATCATAAAGATATAAGATCACGTGACGTACTCCTCTATCATACCAAGTACTGATGTTATACCTGCGATCCTGAGAGGCCCTCGTTGCCGTGTGGATCTTATCGTATTAGTTATCGGACTTCACAAATATTTAAGCCACAAGTAGCATCGCATCTCTCGTTGGAACATACATTGGGGTATTCATACAGACCCACATATCTACAGTGACACTGCCTTCGTTCTCAAGGGTTGCAACCTGGTAATAGCTATGCAATCACTCAAAAGCCAGAACCCTCGCCCCAAGACTCGAACACAATTATGCCTTTCCTGTTAGGGGTTAGGTATTAGGAGGAAGACAGAGCATCATTGCAAGAGTACGATTGCTATCAAGGACTTGCAAGAGTAGTCCTGGAGTTCCTGGTTATAGTAGTTCCCCCCGATGCGCAGTCCTCTCCTTTATCCACAGACCTCAAGACTGTCCTAGTCACCATCCTTCTATCCGACTATTATGGTTAAGCCCTGTACCAAGATCTCTGGTCGTCCACCAGGTTGGTTGGGTTGTTTGGCAGAGTAGCGTAACTCTTTGGTTCCACAACAGGTACTCACATAGCCTCTCTCGCATAGTTACTCTTTGATTATTTCCTGTGCCCAGAGCTTTGTAAGCTCCTTATATTTCCTTTTGGACAGTATTCAGTTTGTTTCGTATATAAAACATACTTTTTCACATACAAACATCTCAGTCCATTACATCGTGCAACGACTGAGGTGAGCTAGTTAGTTTTCATCCTATCAAACACACATTTCTAACTTGTACATAGCTTACATCTCAATAGGTGAATATTATAGTCTGTTACATCGTGCAACAACTGAGCTTACATCTTGATAGTCGTGTGCCCGCATCCCCAAATCAAGTGCATATTTCTATCACATTCTTTATATGGACACAAGTATATCATATGGACCCTTTTATTCAAATACCACAGGGTACTTACATTCCTCTTCTTGTTTCTATGGCTTTTACAATATAGATCTTCTCCTGACCCTTCTCTTAATCCTCTCTTTTACAGTACAATACAAACTTGTAGCATATAAATGATGTCTCTTGCATTCAAGCACCTCAGTCCATTGCATCACATGACAACTGAGATGAGCTACTTATACTCCTACTCTACTAGCTACTGATCTGACTTGTACATAGTAAATCTTTGCTAGGTAAATATAAAAGTCCATTGCATCACACAATGACTAAGTAAACCTTTGCTAGTTGTGTGCTCACATCCCCAATCAAGTATTCATTTGTTATAGGTCATGAGCTCTGTGCCCACTATCAATTGATTGAAGAACATACCTAGCCTATTGCCATATCCACCACTGTCCCTGTTACTACTGACACCCTTCCAAGTAATGTCTCCAAACTTGATATAAAGGGGACAAATTGGGCTATCTTCTCTTTCTGTTTTCAGGTTGCAGTCAAGGCCAAAGACTTGTGGGACCACTTCAACAGTACCACTGCAAATCCAAACCACCAGCTGACTGCTACTCTGGCTCTGACTGCCAAGCAGAAAGCTAAAAACACTAAGTGGTTAAAGGACAAGCACATGGCAAAGCACTTACTAATCCAGTGCATTCTGGACTCAACTGTGCTGTGTGTCCAGAGACAGACAACAGTCACTGCTATATGGACCAAAATCATTAAGAAGTATATAAAGAAGGGTACATATGCACAGACTGATCTCCACATGCAATTTCTGGATTTCAAACTTGCAAGGGGTGGAGATGTTCAACAATTTTTAGATGGGCTATAAACAAAGAAAGAAGAATTAGCTACTGTTGGCATTATGATTGATGAGAAAGATTACCAATCTACCATTGTAAAATCCCTCCCCAACTCCCTTGCAAACTTTGCATCAAGCCAGCTTATCACTACCTGATTGTACAGCTCAACAAAGATTGTGGACCTGGATATCTTGATCACTATAGTTGCTAAAGAAGCAGATTGTTAGAGAATGAAATACTTACCATGTGCTGACAGAGAGCAAGATTGTGATGAAGTGATGGCTGTCAGATCATCAGAGAGGATGAATGGATGAGGAAAAGGTCACCAAGGCAATGGTAACCATCAGAAGAACCCTCATGCTTTTGTTTTTTGTTTTAGTCATGCAACATTGCAATGAGGTTACTGTTTTATAATGACTATATCTCAGCAGGCCCTAAGTGGAATCACATGACATAGGGGGCAATGTTGTAGCCAAAAGTATGTACATTAATTCATCTCACCAACACTAAGCACAATTCCCACATATAATTGCAATATGCTTCATGTATTGAATTGAGGTCAAACACTACAACAGTTTTTTCACTCACTGTATATTTGATTTCACATGAGCATAGTGAAATTCCCATAAGTAATTGCCATACTGCATTAGAATTAGGGATTGAAACAGTTTTTGGAGTCACTCTATATAATAACATTTGTAGCTTTATATAATCTATGCAGTGTCTGAGTCTACACTCCACATTAGCCACACATGTGTTGTTAGTGTCATCATTCTGGTTATGCCATGGCATTGGCTGTCCTCATTGTCACCAGTATCATTGTGTTGTGGTATTGGCAACATGCACGTCGTCAGCGTTTCGTGGCATGGCATTGGTCACACCCACATGCACGTCGTCGTTTTCATGCTATGGCATAGCCATATGCGTGTCCTCGTCGTGGTGCGACATTCGCTGCGCACGCGTTGGTGTCGTCCTGGTCACACCGTGGCACTAACTACGCATGCGTCCACAGGTGAAATGAGTCAAGACCGAGAAGACGTACTTGTTTGCAGAGAAGCAAGTTACCTGCGTGTCTTGCACCTTTTTGTTGTACACCGCAATGACACCCTCACCTCTGGTACATCCCACCCCGCTGGTAGCACAGGACTCTTGTGCGCCACCCCACACTCAATCTGCTTCACGTTCACACTTACGCCCCTGTACCATGTACACTTTACGATGTCGTGGAAGTACCAAAGAATTGGGAAGAAGCAAAAAAGTGGCCGTGCTGGAATCCAGAGTCCCCGTCTGCATTCATCCATTGATCGGAGAAAGGAGAGGGCAAGAGTGATAATTTTAGGTCACTACCTACTGCTGACTCGAATCCCGCAGCAATAACTCCAGCTAATTCTACACTGGGAGTGAAGCGACCGGGCGGTCGGATGCTGAATTGCTGCTGCGAGTAACGGGGGATTTCCAAATGTAAGCAGGCGAGATCGCAGTGAGTAGAACATGTCAACAAGGTGCCAGAGAGCGGTCGTTGGTCGACGTGCAGCTGAAAAGGGATACTTTGAACGGAAGAGGAAGAGGCCCTTTGATTTGGGTGCGCAAGTGTCGGGCTTGTACTTGAGAGGAGAAAGAGAGGTAGGGAGGAAGGAAAATGTAAGTCTGGAGGGTTAGAACCTATGACTAGCCATCTAAAAGAGGCAAGGCTGGTCACCTGACTACTAGTCGGAAGGTGACACCGCACCCTCCGACTCATACATCACACGTTACTTCATTTTGTATTCTGCGATATATATCATTTCAATGTTTCAGCACAAGACTCCGTCACAACTACTGAGGGGCCATTGCGGCCTACGACTACTGTATTTATACTTCCTCGTTTTCCAGCTTCTTTTCCTTTCTTTTTGAGGTACCGTAGCCGTGTAGCGACTCATCGACGCGTTGACGTACGTTTCTTTCTCAGTAATAAACGTGATGAAGGCTCAAACCGATTGTTACTGAGACGCTGAAACCTCGTGATCATGATGCGACGGCGGCGGACTCAGTGCGATCCTTACATCCAGGTCTGATCCTACTACTAAAGAAGTTGCGGACCCTGTTATGATAGAGATATATGACTTGCGCTTCTGGGAGTCCTGCCCCCATTAGAAAAACATCGCACAAGAGGTACTATCTGCTTATCCTCTCCAACGCCGTTGGATCAGTATCAAGTTCGAGTCTGTCGGCCTCCTCCGTGCATAGCCACAGCATGCGCCTTCAGCAAGTCGCAGGACGGTGACGTGACGAGTTCAATTTCCTTGTCTTGATTCATGGGGCTTCTTCTACAGGAATTTTCATTGACCGGGTGACTCTGATGTACTGGCGTCGGTCTGCCACGCTACACACTTCTCGTGATACGAAAATGAACTTCGGAGCCCGTGACTGGCCTCGAACCTGGACTTCTGAACCCTCGAGGATTATCAGACTGTTTCATTTTTAGACGCCCTTATCACCAGGTACCCTCCGATGGA
>JBBPJS010001281.1:0-11467 GCA_038088835.1 Singerocomus rubriflavus
CTCACAAGACGCGTGACCTGTGATAGGTTGTATGGCCTCACCCTGGCACAAACGTGGTACTATTTTCATTCGTTCCCCAAGGACAGCTTCTACACGAAGATCCTGGTCAGTTTCTGCCTCCCTCTGCGTGTCTTCCGGCTTCATACACCCCCCGCTAGGTGGCATTCCTGAGGTGGACCGTCTTGGATCGACAAGTACTCTCTAGTCGGGAAACTGATCACACTGCTTAGCTTCCTCGGCACGGTCCAGATCGTGCTCGTTTCCGCATCCATATATCAATATACCATCGTCTGGGCTGGGGATATCGTCATGTCAGGTCTTGTTACGTCGTAAGAATTTCTCTCCCATCCATGTAGTCTTACGAATTTACATCACGCCTCGACATACAGCTCATTTGAGGTACGTATATGCGTCCATCCCATCTTGTCACTCTTTTTATTCACGCTCGACGGCAATATCGTGCCTTTTAGGCGTCCATGGGCGTTTCTGTACGCACTTGCTTTCGATCTCGTTTCTGTTTCGGATTGATGTTGGTGGTGGCCAGTCCGTCATTGCGTTTGGCGTGCAACTGTGCGCGTCTTTTTTTTTTTTCCGGGGATGATTATGACGTCATCCTCCACCCCACTAGGACATATGCCCATCGTATTTGGAGATGTGAGTGCCACCCTCGAACGAGTCAGCGCCCAATCTCACCTCGTGTCCCAGTGAGCTTCTGTAACCGGCTCTTGACCTTTCCCATCGTAAGCGGCACGCGATTGAGTGCTCCTCGTGCTGACGATCGTGTCTCCAGGTCGTACTGGCATTTGTCGCACTAGGTCAGTCTTACACAGCCTGGTTCGCACATATTTATCGATAAAACTCGTCCAGCTTCCAGTGGAGGTATGTTGAACGCGACGTTGGGCACCCATACACTCACTCACGACTACTATGAAAGCGATGTTGGCAGAAACGTACGTTTCAAGCGTGCACCTGCTCGCGTGTTGTTCACCGAGACCTCAACTTGCAGCGTTAGAACCCCACAGTGGCAGAGCACGCGCGGAAGCAACGTCAGTCCCCTCCTCTCCTCTCAGCATGCATCTACTCATCCCGTCGTTTCACTTTGCACGCCGGCACGTGGTCTAGCTCTCTGCATTATTCTTTTATCTCGCTTCGATCGCTTGTGACCTTCTGATAGCCGGTTCGCAAGCATACTTGTTTCACAAGTCGAGGACTGGGATCGGGCGGTAAGTCTTGTCCTCGGAGATGCAGTGTAGCGTCAACGAGTGCCCTTAGCTTAGGCGGTCTCATTACGAGGCTGACTATCCTGGTCATCAACGTCGGTTTACTGACGAGGTACCTTTTTTGCATCATCCTTGCGAGATGCTCTGATCAGAGATCTTGCGTGTTAGCCTCGACGTGACTGTGTTTCTCGTGCTGGTACGGCAGCCACTCTGTAGAGTTTGTTTAGTACGCTGAGGGCCCTCTCCAGTTCCTCGTCTGTCCATCCAACGGCGCGTTCCTCGTACCCTATATTCTCATGAGCCATTGCAAGTTCTTTGCTCCTGTCTCGTTCTGACAAAATGATTGACCATCCTCTTGGCCAGGTTACCTCAATTCGTTTCTGAGCGTGTAAGCACTATTCATCTCTCTCAAAATTTTAAATCCCTACCAAACACTGATCGTACTGCCTCGTAGCCTCAACTCACGTCTCTTGTTACGCGAGCTGGTCGAAAACGACGAGGTGCGTGTCTCTCCTGAGCGTCGATCAGGCTTGGGACTGACGGCCGTACATTTCCACTTGACACTGCATGGGCGAGACAGTACGCCTGTCCGAATATTGTCGCGAGTTCCGTGGACGGATTCGGGATTCATCCACGATCACAAACACACTCTGAATGTCCCTCCCCGTCTCACTCTCAAGCACCATGTCTGTGTCAGGACAGCCAGCCCCAGCTACAGTACCCACCACTACCACTACCACACGCCCCAGGTCTATCAGGCGGTGACTCGAGCCCGAGCCCGATCTCACTCGTGTCGCGGGCATGACTCCCTTGTCTTGTACATCCATATCCACCGGACTCTATCATGTTTCTTTATAGAGAAAAATGTAGCAGAATAGTTCGTCTTCGCTGTCTATTCCATCCCACCTTTTTTTTTTCTAGTTGTTGCGTGGTATGAGTGATTCGTGATTCGGTTCAATGAATGAGCGAGAGCCCCAGGACGGTGGTAGTGGGTACCACACGCTGTGCGCATTTTGCCTTTGGCGCGTTTTGGATGTCAAGCCATTCACAGACGAGCAGGCAGAGCTGCCCTAGGGACAGGCATGAGTTGAGTAGCTAAATATGAATGGTCTAGTCACTCTAATCAGTCCGGCTACGCTCGTGAGGAAAGTGTTGATCCCGTCATTCTGCACCCCCGGGCCCTCTATCTTGTCAAAGTAAGGGGGGGGATGACGTTGTGTATCGTCCGCAGCACTCGTGCGGTCACCTTGAGATATATCTGTTGGAGATTGACGTGCCAACGACACTAGAGGAAAGGAATGAATACTAGGTAGGGTAAGTAAGGAATGAGTAAAGGATGTAAGGTGTAGCTTACCTCCAGTCGAGAGTACGAGACTGGAGAGAAAGAGCATGCGGTGACGAAATGAGCGGTCAATACTCATCCAAATAAGGTAATGTAGGTAATGTACTCTAGTTGTACTAGTGAAAGTCCTAATCGACGGGCTGATCTCCGACAATATCTGGTGGCCCAACAGCGGGGAAAGGAACCCTTTGAGTGGATATTGGGGAGCCAGGTACATAATTTTTTAAGGAGTAGGGGACGTTGTTTGCACGGTGTTGGATGGATCTGCATGGAGAGACCGCGAGCAGCGGGCTTCAAAGGCAGCGGGGAATGTGGAGAGAGTACGGGGTCGGGATGATGGTGAGCCGGCTTCCCTTTAGGGCTGATGGAGTATTCATCGTGAGCGAAGAATTCGGGTATGTACCAGATCAATCGATCATGAGTCTACTGGCTCTTCCCACTTGCCACACGAGCTCCAAGTTTTTATTCAACTATTCGAACACACGATTTCTGCAAACAACCTTGGTATATAGTACAAGACAGCTCTCTTGGTGCAAGGAATGAACACTTTGATCAGGAATCCGATCTGATCCGCCGTTCTCGAGAGTTCTGAACCAAGCGTAAAAAGTTTTTCTTGAAAAATTGACCTTTTGCAAGTTCTGCGATGTCGAAGGGCGTCTGTCCCTCTGCGTTTCGTGCAGAGGGGTCAGCCCCGTGGTTGAGCAGAATCTGGACGTCTTCCCATATCGAATGGAACAACCCGCGCTGCCGAAGAATGAGTGACCGCAAGGCGAGATGCAAGGGAGTATCCCCGTTCGACTTGGCAACGTTTACACTGGCTCCCTCACGGATCAAGAAACGAACCAGCAGTATTGAGTCCCTCATGTACCTGTTCCCGTCGTCTGGCCACACTGATAACAAGACATCAGGGGGGAGTGGAGCGCCTTGTGAAAGCAAGTACTGAATGACATAATCCTGATCGTGTCTCGCCGCAATGTGGATGGGAGTTTCACCAGCCGAATTCCTCCGCGAAGCATCCCAGCCTGCACCGATCAGAGTTTTAACACACTCCAAGGAAGGGTATGCGCCAGAAGAGTCGAGGGCACGGTGGATTAGTTCCATGTCGACGTTGGCCGCAACACAGCGCACATCTACACCTCTTTTAACGAGGAATAGGATCGTGTGTGGTGAGGAGGAGAGCAAGATATCATCGGGGAGTGGTACACCTTGTGAGAGGAGATATTCCAAGACTTTGATGGATCCACATTTGGCTGCAACGTGTAGTGGTGTCCTCCCAGCTGTGTTGCGAGCACGAGGATCGCAACCAGCACTAATAAGGATTCGAACACTCTCCAGATAATCGTCTTCATCATCCCTCGCCACCACCAGGTGTAGTAGTGTATCCCCTTCCCCCGTGACAACAAAGACATCAGCGCCTTCTTCGATGAGATAGCGAATTATCTTGCTTTTCTTGGAATACCCCGCTAGTGCAACGAGTAATATATCAGGGGGGAGGGGGACGCCGAGTGAGAGGAAATATTTGACGATGGGAATGTGTCCCCGTTGTGCGGCAATATGAAGAGGTGTTTCGTGTTTTGAGTTGGGCCGAAGAGGATTGCACCCAGCATGCACAAGGAATTTCACAAATTCCAGAGCATCATTCTCGTTTGGAATGTTCGCCGCAACATGTAATACCGTATCCCCTTCCTTTGAGACAGCATGTACATCGCCCCCTCTATCAAGGACGAAGCAGATGGTTGAGTAGTCCATCGGCACGAACATTATATCAGGGGGAACTGAGACGCCAAGCGAAAGCAGATACTCCATGACCAATGGGTATCCCCGCCTTGCAGCGACATGAAATGGGGTCTCTCCGGCAATATTGGGTGCGTGAGGGTCGCATCCAGCGTTGACGAGGACTTTGATCTTCTGCAAGCATTCTATCTCCGAGGACAACACGGACATGGCGCGGTGGAGCAGCGTATCTCCGTTGGGATGACATCTGCCGATCAGGAACCTGATCATCTTCGGAGTTGCTATCCCGTAATCGACCACGTGGAGCAGGACATTAGGAGGGAGCGGGACGCCAATTGAGAGCAAATAGTGCACGATGGGAAGACGGCCATGTTCCGCCGCAACTTGCAAAGGTGTCTCGCCGAATGCATTAGATAAGCAAGGATCGCATCCAGCATCGACGAGGATCTTGACACTCTCCAGAGAATCATGTGACTTGCAAATGAGATGGAGGGGTGTACTTCCATCTGCTGCAATTGCCACGTGGACATCAGCTCCTCTGCGTATTAGCCACTGGATCATCGCTGGACGAGATGCTTGAAGCAAAATGTCTGGTGGAAAGGGTACCTGCAGAGAAAGCAAATACTCGACAACAGAAACGTGTCCATGCCCAACCGCGAGATGGAAGGGGGATTGACCGTACAGGTTACATGCAGATGGATTACAGCCTGCACCAACGAGCACACGAACACATTCGAGATGAGCAGCTTTGGGAGCACTGTGTCTCAGGACCTGGTGAATCAGGGTATTTCCCATGTTTGAAGTAACATTTGTCTTGTGTCCAACTGTCACTGGCCCAGGCATGTCGAGGAAGAGACGAATCATGGCCGGATTCACGCTCTTCGATGCATCGAGAATGATGTCGGGGGGAAATGGTATATTTTGCGAAAGAATATGTTTGACAGTGGAAATGTGCCCGGCAGATACCGTACGGCGTAGCAGTTCTTCATCGAATCGAGTGGAATCAATGGATGGGCTACAGCCGATCTGAAGGAGCCTTCGTTGAACTGCATCGATTTCTTCCTTTGAAGATTCGCGATGGAGAGAAAAGTATCTCGTAAAGTCTAGTGCGCGTAAAAGTATATTCTGATCCTGAACATTGACTGCCCATTCCACAAATTCATCGGTTTGTAACAGCCTCAAGAACATGCGAGGAGAGAACAGGCATCTGCCCTCCTTCAGAGCATCCTCAAATACGTTGCAAGGTACATGACACCCTTGGTCTAAAAAGAGATTGACCATAGCAATGTCATTGTTGTCGATAGAAACTTGGAGGGGTAAAATCCGGTCGGAACCCGAAATATTTAGCCCTTCACAGTTCAGGTTGGCACCTCTCGAGAGCAAGGTCCTTGCATGTACAATCTTTCGGAAGTGTGCTGCATAGACCAGTGGATTTGTCCCATCCTTTGACTTCAATCCAGTATGACCGATGAATGAACGAAGGAGTGGCTCGGGAGTAATGGCAATAAGGATGTAGAACATCACATCATGTTCGGACGTCAGGTGTCGAAGGTCACGGTGATTAAGACCAATCATTCTGTGCAATTGTTCCCACTCCGAGGGGTACTGTCGAATATTCAACTCGAAATCCTCGATAACACGAAAGACTGCTTTACACCCCGGGTCGACATGTTCGAGGTGGACGAGTCCAGCAGATAACGCATACTGAAGTAGATCAGTATCAAGTAATCGCAAAGAAGACCCAGGACGGTTTCTAAAGTGGAAAAAAGCCATATTTATTTTCCCGTGATGCACCGGTGGTTTATATGTGCCGCGAGATGATCCTTCATTACTGTCAGATTTCTGAGACCGCCTAAGCATCATAGCGATATAAGAAAGGCACAGCAAAGCCAACTGTGTGTGGGCAGCTTGTTTATCGATGTGGTATGCCGGATACTCGGTACGAGTTGATTCTGATATCAGAAACTCCTACAAGTACAATCGACAATTTAGTTACTAAATAAAAATGACCAGAGGGTCAGTCATACCTTGACACTGAAATGAGACAGGATGACAATGTCCGTCAATTCATCGTACAACACTAAACTGTTTAATGCATCCAGTAAAGTGGCCCCATTAGTTGGTGCAGAGTCACAGTCCAGGACTTGCTGCTCGAGGTCAACTGAGAGGGCTTCCATGATTTGGGATAGTTTCAGGGGCTGAAAGGCAACTACAAGCCAACCTAATGCGCGCCGAGCGATGTTGGCTTGTCCCTCGGTCTTGTCCATCTCCAGGAGGATGCGCCCGTATGTCGCGTTCAGGTCCATCGGAAGATTTCTAAACACTTCCCGAACTTCCGAGTTAGTCCAACATTTCTTCATAGCATTGAG
This sequence comes from Singerocomus rubriflavus, assembly GCA_038088835.1. Lineage (NCBI taxonomy): Eukaryota > Fungi > Basidiomycota > Agaricomycetes > Boletales > Boletaceae > Singerocomus > Singerocomus rubriflavus. The sequence continues at coordinate 6,666 of JBBPJS010001281.1, forward strand.
TTGACATTGCACCCAGCGGAACCTGCCAGCAGCCAAAAGTCATGCATCAACATAGTAATTATATTACAATAGGACTCACATTCCACCTGCCTTGTCACATAATGCAGAGTAGACCTCTTCCTTCAAGCTAGCATCCAAGATTCTCAGTCGTCGGTGCGAGTCCAACTCTCGCTCGACATGCAGTCTAATGTCCGCCAATATTTCATAATTCTCCATTTCCATGTCGATGAAAGGAAGTCCTGAGAAGCTGTCCTTGATGGCCTGCCATGGTCGGCTAATGGTTAACAATCGGATGCCACCCCCCCCCGTAATTCAGTGAGAGCACAAAGTAGTTCCTCGACATCTCTGCATTCGTCCAGGGCGTCAATAACAATCAATGGTGGTTCACAGAACTGGTTTGCCGCACGAGCAACATAGCGAGCGAGAAGCGTAACATTGCTGATAGTCGAATCACCTGCGTCTCTCTCTTCGACGAGCTCGTTGATCAGGTCTCCAGTATCAACAGCGTGATGACGAAATTGGCGAATTAGCTGAGAGAGCAAGGAACGCAACACTTCGGCTGGACTCGTGGACCGCTCCTGCCGAAAGTCGCAATAGAAGTACGCCAATGTCTCGCCATCTCCAAGTGTATTTTTAAGGTCTTCAATCACGAAAGCACTGCAGACAGAGTGAGTATTTATTTCAACCAGGGATGGAGTACACACGCACGCTAACACAGACTTGCCCGATCCGGCTGTGAACACGCTCACCTTAGCGACAAAACACTAAAGGGATTCAAACACCTACGTTTGCCATGCAACCACAAGAACTTGTTCTCTCCACTCCTCCACTTTTTATACTCGCTCATCTTGGGTAGCCATGTACATGTATCACGTTGGCGGAGAAGGAATGTCCGATCATGGATCCCCTTCGAGTTCCACACATTGAGCCATGACACGATACCGTCCAGTTTTTCCACTGCAATCATTAGAAACTGGGCATATAAAAGCGATTGCGACTACATACAATTAACTTGTTTCTTTCCCATCATATTCATCTTTCTCGCGTGTTCGACACCGAAAGTATCGTCATTCTGAGATTGGGTAGCAGTTGTGAGATCTCGTCCATCGAGTAACCGATTGACATGGGATCCATCCCGCGGTGCGGTCACCGATGGTGGTTGTGGAGCGCCACTCTCGCGATTCCTAATAGAACAGTGAGGGACACATTCAATGTGCACTAACTGACACCCACCAAAGAGTACCTATCGTGAGCAAAAAGTGGAAGTAATCCTTGCGCAGCTGGAACAGTCTCATTGCTTCTCCAATCTTGTCCTGCCCCTGGGTAGACCGTGATGCCTTGAAGAGGCTCTTTATGCCGTATTCAACCTTCCTGTTGAGTATGTCGTCCACCTGGTGTAGTGTGCGCAAACATGCTTGGGGCTCTTCGGTATTCAACCAGTCTACAAGTCGATCGTCTGCATTACCGTCCTTGAAGTGAGATGTCCTGATTTGTGCTTCCAGAACTATGTTGGCCCCGACGACAACCTTGTCAAATAGAGAGCTTTCGGTCTTACGACCGAGTCGATCGAGTATGTGGGCAACCTGTTTTGAGAAGTTGGCAATGTCGATGAGCGTCTTCTCCATCGAGGACACAAGGCATCATGAGAAAGTGTTCGAGTTGCTGTGCGAGGGTTGGTAGCGCTCGGTGATCAGAAAGGAAAGCGTCCATGCCAATTTTGGGTTACAGAGCCTCTTCATCTACACGACTAAATACCCCTCCCTCACCAACCCCTCCAAAAACGCACCCACGACAGGATCCTCACAAGCTCCCAAAAACCCGAGCAGCGCTTCCTTTCCCAACACCACCGTTCCTCCCCTCACCCCCGCACCAGAACCAGCACCTCCGCCGAGTGCTCGTCCCAAAAATACCCTCATATCCCCGACATACCCAACAGGATCCACTGGCGCACTCTCTGACGCCGCCAACCTCGAATATGCAGCTTGATATCCTGCCGTCTGTTCCTCATAGTCGATCTCTGTCAACCCCGTCGTCCCTCCACTTGACTCCCCATCTTTAGAGCCGAGATACTGCGGTTCGCTAAACAGTTTTACCAAGGCCGTAAACACAATCGGCCTACGTGAGGGGGCAGGGATGAGCTTAAAGGTTTGTGAAACGAGGGTATGAAGGCAGACGCACCAACTCCGCGAGGCAGGCTCGGAGAGCATCACCCTGCTTTCGGTCAACATCCGTGTCAACCCCACCGCGACCACCTTGCGATCCTTGTGTGGCATCTTTGGCACCTGCGGTACTATGAACCCCGTCAATATCTGCGACCACAGCCTATCAGCGACACCATTAGCTCCAGTTCACGCCGCATGGAGAGCACGCACTGTGGTTGAATCTCTTCCACTGTCGAAATCACATAGTCAGGACCCATCCCTGCTACATCGACCGCCATGATGAACAAGAGGAAATATGTGAAATGGTACACGTATTTGTCTGTCTTGCTCGTCTGCATTCTCGTCAACAAGGTCATCACGAGCGGACGCATATATGGCTTGAGTTGCGCTCTGTCCAAGGTATCAGACCCTTACACCAACCTCGTATGTATAGGACTCACGAGTCTACCTCTCGCACCACGCCCTCCAGTAATTCGAAGCCCCATCCGTCATTCATTTTACTTGGTATCAGTCTCTGCTGCACGATAGCCAACACGCGCTCTAGTTGACCTGCTCCCGCCATCTCTCGCGCGTCTCGTGCCAAGAATGCCCGCAACAATTTTACGAGGCCTGGAATGTTCCCTTTCTGTTGCCAGCAGGCCGGTGTGAGTAAAAAGGGTAATAGGGATCGGTACTCGGTCGGGAGACCGGTGTTGTGCAACGAAAGCATTTGTGCGAGTATTTGAAAGACATAAGGAATATATTCTGTGCCGGATCTCGGATAAGGATGGTAATGAAAAAGAGGAGAAGAGACATACGATCGATATCTTGTTGGAGAATGAACGTGAATGGGACAAACAAGGCTTGTTCAAATGTCGACAATGTTGATGAGGTGCCGTGTACGACGAACCTATTCATGTGTGAATGTTTTCGTCGACATATCGTCGTGAGACGTACCGGATCAATGCCGAGATGCTCTCAAAGATGTATTGATCAAAGTAGGGATTACTCGGGTTCTTTGAGATGGTATCAAGGATGCCAACAAGGCGCTGGAGGACTTGTTGATAGACCGGTGTCAGTGTCTGACGTGCAGTGACGATGACGCGCATCGCGCCTAAGTCCATGCGTTGGTGTAAGCAGCGGAATCAAGATAGACAGAGGAAGCAAAGATACATTTCATAAGATGGTCGTTCTCGGCGACCTTTTCGGGTGTACTTGCGCCTTCGATCTTTGTGAACACTGCGTTCAACAAGTCGGGTGCGAAATCGTGTACGTCTGCTTGTGCGAACCTACGAGCGAGGGAGGTGTGAGTATAGGGATAAAAAGAGGTAGACGATCACGCACAGCAGCTGTGTCCCCTTTTTGATAAACATGATTCTGTCGATGGTGATGGCAGCATAAGTGTACGCGACGTAGTTGTCCGACGTGAGATGTTTGATCAAGAGCGGTAGCACGGCGAGCAATTGCTCTTTTGTCAGCTGTGCTCATCGTGGATCGTCAATCGGGGATATGCGACAGAATGCAGGGTGTCTGCTGACCTGATTACGGAATGTCAAGAGGAAGCGGATTGCGTCGACTTGGAGGATGGGATGAACGGTTCCCTGAGTGGCCTGTAGATCCTGGAATACATGGTCGGAGAAAAACTTGACGACGTCCACTTGGGCATTGATGGACGTCACGCCGTGCTGTCGCGCGTATGAGCGCACGTACTAATGAATGCAATAAGGAAATACGAACCTGAGCCGTCGACGCCTCGGTTGCGATTGCACCCAACAAGTATACTGCTGAATCTTTGGCCCTCCAATTCGCCTGTGGGTCCCTCTTGTACTCTTCCAACCCCGTCTGAATCCAAGTCCCCACAATCTCCGTCGTCTCCGTCCGATAGCCGCTCCCTACGAGCGCCTGCAACACGTCCGCAGCCGCCTGCCGCCGTGTGCATGCCTCCCCGCCCAAACCGCCCACACCTCCACCGGCACCACCTACACCCCCGCCGGACGGGAGAGCAAGATCGAGCCGGATGAATTCGAGGGGGTCGTCTTCAAATTGTTCCAAGTCGTGTGTTCGGAGGGAGACATTGGGTACGACGACACCCTGGACAAGCGAGGAGATGACATCATGCGAGGAAAAGAGCGACTTGTAGTACCCTGAACGGATCGCGGTTGAGATGAATCGCAACGCCTGCGAAACGAGCTGTGTGTCCAAACAGGTTAGATCAGGAGTTGACAATGCAAAGGAATGGGCGCGTGACGTACGTGGTCATCCGCGACGTTGGGGAGGTTGTTGGTCCCGACAAGTTGCCAGACGGTTTGAACGAAATGCTCGATGGCAGGTGACTTGGCGAGTTGATCGGGATAGAGCTTTATGTACAGCTGATCACATCACATGTCTGAGTACGCACGTCTCACACAGCGCAACACCACGCACTTCCGTGACCTCAAAAATGACAGTCTTGAGACGCGCTGGGAGGGACGGCGCGGCCTCATCGGGCTGAAAGATGCGTCAGATGGCATATGTTAAAGAAGTTCCAGACACACGTCTTTGCGCAGCTCGGGCGGATCCCACGTCAGAAAGCGCTGGAACCATCCCGTTGACGGGGTAAAAAACTCGCCATGCGCGTCTTCGATAGCGGGTGGTAAATCATGACACGTAAAATCGTAAAAG
>JBBPJS010001282.1:0-11458 GCA_038088835.1 Singerocomus rubriflavus
ACCATCTGTTTGAGAATGGTAAGCAGTAGAGATCTTCTAAGAGATGTTCAACATCTTGCAAAGATCTGAAGTGAAAGCAGAGATAAACTGTGGTCCTTGATTGGAAATGATAGAGGAAGGGAGTCCATGTAAACACCAAACATTATCTTGAAATAGTTTAGCAAGTTGCAAAGAGAGAATAGATTTAGAACAAGGAGTGAAAACAACTTCTTTTGAGAATCGATCAACAACCACACAGACAGAATCCTTGCCATCTATTTCAGAGAAGCCTGAAATGAAATCAATAGATATATCCTTTCAAGAGGTAGATGCAGTTGGAAGGGGCATAGGTTTAGATCCAGACATGTGTTGTTTTCCTTTGGAAATAGCACATGCTTGACAAGAATGAATGTACTGTTTAATATCCTGGGTTATACCAGGCCAAGCAAAGTAATGAGTGATAAGATGTCAAGTGCAACCTTTGCCCAAATGTCTACCAATTGGGGAATCATGGCAAAGTTCAATGCACTGCATTTGTAATTCTTTTGATATATAAATTTTGTTTTGTTCTGATCTAAAGACACTGCCATTGAATTCAAATGAAGATGGTATGTTATCAGAGCAGTTTTTTGTTGTGTTTTCTAAGGTTTCAATGAATGTAGGTGAAAGAGAGATGTGACGAGCAAAGATGTCTAGTGGAAGTACTGTTACATTTATATTTATTTTTTCTGCAGCTTCACCATAATCTGATCATTTAGAGAGAGCATCTGCTCGTTAATTTTGCAAGCTGGGTTTGTAAGAGATTTGGAAGTTGAATTCTAGAAGAACTGCATGCCACCTAGCTTGTTGAGCAGATAAGTCTTGCAGTTTCTTCCAAAATTCTAGGTTTTTATGGTCCATTCAAATCTCAAATGACAGTAAACCTATTAAATAGTGTTGCCATTCCTTCAAAGCTCAGATAATGGCTAACATCTTCTTGTTATAAATAGGATAATTGCGTTCCTCCTTCAAAAATGAATGAGAATAAAAGGCACAAGGACACCACAAGTTATTATTGCATTTTTGCAATAAAACTGCGCTGGTAGCAAGATCAGAAGCATCTGCTTCAATTCTCATTGGTTTAGAAGGTTCAGGGAAGACAAGGAGTGGTGCAGAGGTGAATCTGTGTTTAAGCTTATCAAAAGCTTGTTGCTGTACTTCTGCTCAGCAGAATTCAGTATCCTTTTTCATTAGAAATGTCAATGGTTTAGATATCTCTGCAAAATCTTGAATGAAGCAACAGTAATAGTTGCACAACCCTAAAAAGGATTGTACATCTTTGAGCTTCTTGGGAACAGGCCATTTCAGAATGGCATCATTTCCCTTTCTGCATTCCTACTCCATCCTTGAAAACTACCATTTCTAAGAAGTCTACTTTTTCCTATGAGAAATAACATTTAGAAGGCTTTGTGAATAAGTCATTGTCTCAGAGTCATTGTAGAACTTCTTGAACTATATTTTTATGCTGTTCTTTAGTCAGCTTTTTTGTAAATATATTGATGTTGTCTAGATAAATTAAAACTATTGCCCACATATCTCCATAGATATCATTCATCATTTGTTGGAATGTGGCTGGGGAAATACATAATGAGAGGTTTATAGGTGCCCTTAGGGGTAACGAATGCTCCTTTCCATTCATTACCTTCTTTGATTCTAATGTTGTTGTATCCCCAACAAAGATCCAACATGGTGAACATATTGGCACCTTTAAGCCAATCAATAAGAGTGGAGATTAAAGGGAGTGGGTATGCATTCTAAATGGTGCCTTCATTCAGGTACCTATAATCCATTACCATATGTTTCTTCCCATCTTTCTTGGGAATAAAGAAAACAGGAGCCATCTAAGGAGATTTAAAAGGACATATATATTCCTTCTTTAGTTTTTTGGACAGAAAAGTGCGAACTTCTTCCTGTTCTTGTTCTGATAATGGGATTACCCTTCCCTTTTTTGGGACAAAGTTTTCTTTTAACTCGATGGCATGGTCCCATGGCTTTCTTTCCGGCATTCTTTCTGATTCTTTTTCAGAAAAAACATCTAAAAAATCATAATAGGCCTTGGGTACTTGCTGTTTGAGTTCCTTTTGCTCTTCAATGGTCATTTGACACATTTGTCAAGCAAGTTGAGCATATAAGTTACAATGAGAGGTACATTTAGGGAATGAAATGGTTTTTTCAACCCAATTGATGTTAGGGTTGTGGCAAGCCAGCCAATCATAACCTATAATAATATGATGTGTACCCAAAGTTGATACTAAAGCATCCAGTGCTTCTGTATGACCTTGGATTGTAATAAAGAGTGTGATGTAATGTGAAATAGTCCCTTGAAGATTTTTGGAACCATCTGCATTAATAGCATCTAAAGATTTTAGCAGGGGTTGTATAGGTAGATGATATTGTTCAACAATTTGTTTGTCAATGAACATATTACAAGCCTCTGAGTCAAGAAGAGCTTTCAACTCGACTAGATAATCTATGTTTTTGTGTTTTACATTAATTTGGCATGGTATATTGAATTCACCATGATGGGAGAGAGAACTAGGGGGTTTATAAGTTATAGCATGAACTTTAACTTGCCTTAATAGGGAATTAAGCACACTATTTTTTAGTTCTGGTGCCATGCTCAATGGAGATGCCCTAATGGAAACACTGAAAGCTATTTTTATTGCAGAGTCCAGCTCTGAGCTATCAAATACATTAGTAGACATTGAGAAAGAAAGAGAAATGTCAGTATGAGAAATAGGTAAAAGTCTTTGACCATTGATACTTCTAAAATCTTTGGTCTTGCTTAGTTTGAAGAGATGTTGTTTGCAGTGGCTGCATGTGCTTTGGCAGCAAATTTATCTCTGTAATACGCCTTAGCTTCTTCAGTCATATATACAGCATGGGCGCTTATGCTGGACTGGTTGGAGAAGCTTGCAACAGGAACAGTTGCTTGCTGATACATTTGGATAGAGTCTCGCATATCATATAGTTGTGCACTATGCCAACCATCTTGATTTGGTTCTGCAGAGAACTCTGTTCCTATCATTTGCATTATTACATACTCCTGTTCAACAGGAGGAGAGTGGTAATAGGATGGTTGTCCCCATTGGTCATACATAATTTGTTGTCACACAAAGCAATAAGGGTTTGTGGGACAATTTGCATGAATGTGTCCAGGTTTTCCACATTCATAATAGAGATGTGGTGGTGCAAAATGATTGTTAATAGGTGGGGGACAGTTTGTGGGAGTGACCTGTTGAGCACCAATTTCCATAGGTGCTCCTCTTCCCAGTTGTGTACCTGTTGCCATGAAACGAGGTGAAGGTGGTCCTTGTGGGGCAGAGTAGTTGGGAGGAGTCCATAGTCTAGGTTGTGGTCATTATATAAATCATTGAGGTGGTGGCTGATTTACTTGTTGGAAAGAAGTGAAGTTGCCTTGTTTCTCCCACTCTTTCTCAAAAGCCATTCCTACCTCTTGGATTTTCTTGCACCATTCTTCCCAGTTTGCGTTGTGCTTCCAAATATTAACCTGGTGATATATGGGACAGTCAACAAGCCTTTTTAATAGTACCAAGGCATAGTCATCTGTGACTTCTGCTTTGTTAGCTAGCATTTTAAAATGTGCTAGCCAATCAAAAGTATTGCATTCATTTTGCCTTAGATTCTCAAGCTTGGTTAATGATTCATGGGCAAGAGAATTGATCCAGAAGTAATGTGCAATCCTTTGTCAGAGGCCTTCCCAATTGGGCCAGGCTGTGTCCCCTTTTCTATTTGTTGTGTTGTTTCCTTGTGCGTCTTTGATATATTCCTTTTCACCCTTCATGCAATCCTCTATCTCAAGTCTTGCAAAGAGCGATGCATTTGCTCCTTCAAATCTAGACAACACTGCAATGCAATGGAGCTTATCGGAGCCCCATTGTTGCATGTTGTTATAACATCATGTATATACTTGCACTATTGTGCTTGTCCCTATACAATAATACAGTATCATGTGACATTCTTGTCATGTGATGCTATGACATCACCACTCCCTGATCACATGACCTCTCCATCCCTTTACATCATCATGCCCATTATCACATGATCACATCTTAACCCCTCTTCCTTCTTTCATCATGACCACCACCAATCATCTAGATCTTTGCCAACCTCATGGTGTCCTCCCCTTCCTCATTTCTGCCCTTATCTTTCGATCGGTATGATCATTCATCAAGATCACATCTGTTATGACATTGCATATATACTTGCACATTGGTGCTTGTCCCTGTACACTTTATAACTACAGTGTCATGTGACCTTCTGGTCATGTGATACTTATGCATTCTTCATGACATCCCTTACCATGTGATCACATCATTCCTTCACAGTGATCTCTTCTTTCCATCACATGGTCACATCATTAACCCCTCTCCCTTCTTCTCACGATCATCATGACCACCTAACCGATCATCTCAGATACTCCCACACCTCATGGTGTCCTCCCCTTTCTCATCTCCACCCTACCATTCAATTGGTATGATCTCTTATCAAGATACCATCTCGATTATGACCCTATAGAACCCTTGATGGGATCTCTGCCACAATCCTCTTCCTGATCATTCACATCTTGTGATGATCTTCCATTGTAGAGTAAGCCCTGCATTCATATCCACTTCTGATCTTCTTCTATGAATGCCTAACCTTTGCCTGCGGGACTTTATCCTTTACCTTATCTACCAATAGCATTAATGTTGTATACCCTAGACCCTAGTTCACAGCTTGGTCTGTGCACTATCATGTACTGTATATAAAGGGGTTGTGCAAGGGCTGTTCCCCCAGCCAAATCCACTTGTTCACCTCTCCTACTCTGCCTTAACTGGTGGCCTAGTGATGTTCAAGCTATAGCAAGTAAAAGAGTAGCTATTCGCCTACCTGGTCTTCAGACTGCCTAGGAATGAGGCATTGCTCGGATGCGGTCTCACTTATCCTCCCTCTCTTTTCCCTACTGTGTGATCACACAAGCTCAAGACATGGTCAAGACATGTCATAGTCAAGACGACTTGAAGCCACGTTCTTTGTGAAGACTTGCCCTCTTTGTGAAGGCACTACCGATGTTGTAAACCCACGTGATGCAAGATGTTATCGCAACATTCTTGAAGATGTTATACCTGCAGACATCATAGGTGTATGCTGCCAGTTGTCCTTATCATATTGACCATGTGTTATTTATTAGTTGTTCCTCCTTGCACTATGGCCTTGGAGAAGATCCTGATGGTGGTACTATGTGGTGACCCCCAGGATAGGGTGGCACCCTGAGAATTAGCTTTCAAGGTTGGCAACCTGGAGATAGCCATGCGATCACCCAAGAGCCAGACTCCTCGCCCCAAGGCTTGTCCACAATTATGCTAGTCTCATAGGAGCTAGTATTAGGAAGATGTGGACCAGCTGCAAGAGTGCTAGGTCATACTGACGATGCAATAGTTCGTCAAGGAGTAGAAAATCATCCTTTCCTTCTATCTGATTCCCCTTTTAGGCTGTTCAGCCATTCTCTCTTCTGTTCATGGTTTCGTCCCGTAGAAAATGATGCTGGATAGCCTGATGGGTTATGGTGATGACAGATAGGCAGTGTAGTGTTTCACTGGATTGCTCAACAGATAGCTTCATCCTAAGCCTCACTCTTAGGAGTCTAATGAAAGACTGGTAGGTGAATAGCTATTACTACTTGAGACAGTGGGACTCATCACTAGGCCACCTTAAAAGGCAGAGTAGGAGAGGAGGTCTAACAAGTTGTTGAGCGACCAGAGAAACACTATAACCCTGCCTATATCCATCACCTATAACCCGTCAGGCGATCTGGCATCACCAAGAGAATCCTTGAGCAGTCGCGGATAAAAGAATGCTTGAACAGCGATAGAAGTCAGGAGTAAGGAAAGGGTGATCTACAACACCTTGACGAACTCTTGCATCGTCAGTATTGCAACGGACTATTGCACCGTGCACGCATCCTCCTAATACCAGCACCTAAGAGACTGGCATAATCGTGGTCGACCCTTGGGGCGAGGAGTCCGGGTCTTGGGTGATCGCGTGGCTATCTCCAGGTTGCCATCCTTGAAAGCTTGATCAGGGGTGCCACCCCATCTCGGGGTCTTCACACAGTTACCCAACGAGATCTTCTACGAGTCCGCAGACAAGTAGGAATACTAATAAATAGAACATGTCAATATGATAAGAGACAACAGCAGCGTACGCCTATATGTCTCGCAGGTATAACATCCACAGGAGCGTTGCGATAACGTCTTGCATCACATAGATTTGCATCGTTGGTATAAATGCCGTCACAAAGACAGGCGGAGCTTCACAAAGAATGTAGGCTTCGAGTCGTCTTGACTATGACATGTCTTGACCAGTTCTCGAGTTCGCATGACCACACAGTAAGAGAAAGAGGAAGAGGTAGGAGGGAAGGTGAGACCGCATCCGAGCAATGCCTCATTCCTAGGCAGTCTGAAGACCGGGTAGGCAAATAGCTACTCTGTTACTTGCTATGGCTTAAACATCAGCTGTTATGACATCACCATCATGCCTTGTACTTTGTGTTAGCAAGTGCATGAATGACTCTCCCTGCGTACTCTGTGTTAGTGCATGGGCACGATCACGTGACCTTCGGGTCACATGACTTCTCTCTCCCTGATCACGTGACTACTTCATTCCTTCACACATCACGCCTTCACTCATCACGTGTATCACATCTTCACCCTCTTCACCTTTTCACGAATCTCATGACCTCACACTGATCATCTTAGATCTCTCCCACACCTCATGGTTGGTGCATGCCTGCGATGCATCTTCCATTTCTCTCATCTCCGCCTTTCCTGATCAGTATGACATCTCATCTAGATTATCAATCTAGATCATGACCCTGCAAGATTCTTGATGGATCTCTGCCACGATCCCTTCCTTGATCTTTCACATTTTGTGATTGATCTTCCATCGTATAATAAGCACTGCAGTCTCATGTCTGCTTCTTCCATTCTTGATGCATGAGGCTGCCTAACCTTTTACTCATGGACTATTACCCTTTATACTAGAGCCAATAGCCTTAATAGCGTATACCCTAGATAGTAAGTCACAGCTTGGTTTGTGCACTCTTATGTACCGTATATAAGGGGTTGTGCAAGGGCTGTTATCCCCCAGCCAAATCCACTTGTTCACCTCTCCTACTCTGCCTTAACTGGTGGCCTAGTGATGTTTAAGGAACAGCAAGTAAAAGAGTAGCTATTCGCCTACCTGGTCTTCGGACTGCCTAGGAGTGAGGCATTGCTCGGATGCAGTCTCACCTTATCCTCCTCCCCTTTTCTCTCCTTACTGTGTGGTCATGCAAGCTCGAGCCACGGTCAAGACGATGTCATGGTCAAGACACCTCGTAGCAACATTCTTTGTGGTATCGTCCTATCTTTGTGAAGGACACTAATCGATGATAGAAACCCTACATGATGCAACCTTATCGCAAGGCTCTGTGGATGTTATACCTGCGGACAACATAGGCGTATGCTGCCGGTTGCCCTTATCATATTGATTGTTATCTATTAGTTGGTCCTACTCGTCTACGGACTTGTAGAAGATCCCTTTGGGTGTTACTGTGTGGTCACCCCAGGGATAGGGTGGCACCCTGAGAATAGCTTTCAAGGTTGGCAACCTGGAGATAGCCACGCGATTACCCAAGAGCCCGACTCCTCGCCCCACGGCTTGACCACGATTATGCTGCACTCATAGGATGCAGTATTAGGAGGATGCGTACTAGGTGCAATAGTCCTGGTAATACTGACGATGCAATAGTTCGTCAAGGTGTTGATGATCACCCTTTCCTCACTCCCGACTCCCCATCGCTGTTCAAGCATTCTTTATCCCGCGACTTCTCTAGGATTCTCTTGGTAATGCCAGATCGCCTGACGGGTTATAGGTGATAGAGATAGGCAGGGTTATAGTGTTTCTCTGGTCGCTCAACATCAGCAGGCCACCAGTTAAGGCAGAGTGTGAGAGGTGAACAAGTGGATTTGGCTGGGGGAATACCAGCCCTTGCATAACCCCTTATATACGGTACAGGAGAGTGCACAGACCAAGCTGTGACTTACTATCTATGGTATACGCTATTAAGGCTATTGGCTCTAGTGTAAAGGGTAATAGTCCATGAGTAAAAGGTTAGGCAGCCTCATGCATCAAGAATGGAAGAAGCGGACATGAGACTGCAGTGCTTACTGTAATATGGAAGATCGATCACAAGATGTGAAAGATCTGGAATGGTGATCGTGGCAGAGATCATCAAGATCCTGCAGGGTCGTGATCGAGATTGATATCTCAATAAGAGATCGTACCAATCGGATGGTAGGGCAGAAATGAGAAAGGGATGTACACCATGAGGTGTGGAGGGATCTGAGATGATCGGTTAGGTGGTCATGAATGTCGTGAGAAGAAAGGAAGAGGGGTTGAGATGTGATACACATGATGAGTGAAGTCGTGAAGTGTGAAGGAACGGAATAGTCACATGATCAGGGAGAGAGATGTCATGTGACCTGAAGGTCACGTGATCGTGCCCAACACTAACACAAAGTATGCTGGGAGTAATCGTGCACACACTCGCTAACACAAAGTACAAGTGGTGAATGTGATGTCATAACACAAGTGGATTAGGCTGGGGGATTCAGCCTCTTGCACAATCCCTTTATATATGTTATAGGAAAGATGCACAGACCAAGCTGTGATCTGGGTCTAGGGTATACATGATTAATGCTACTGGCTACTAAGATGAAAGGGTAATGTCCATGAGGCAAAGGTTAGGTAGCTGTGCTAAGAAGATTAAAGGTGAGGACAACTGCAGGACATAATATAATGGAAAGATTGATCACAAGATGTGACTGATTGGAAGGAAAATTGTGGCAGAGATCCATCTAGAATCCTGCAGGGTTCATGATCAAGATGAGATCCTGATGTGTGATCATACCGATTGAAGGGTAGAGCGGAGATGAAGAAGGGAAGGACACCATGAGGTGTGGTGAGATTTAAGATGATTGGTTAGGTGGTTGTGAAGGTCATGAGAAAAAGGGAGAGAGGTTAAGATGTAATCATGTGATAAGATAGGCATGATGATGTGAAGGGACAGAAGAATCACATGATCAGGGAGAGTGATGTCATAGCATCACATGACTGAGAAGTCACATGACACTGTAGTCATAATGTACAGGGACTGCACAAGTGCATGCACAAGAGCAAGTATGTATGCAATGTCGTAACAAGGGCCTGATGAGATATAGCCATTATAAAAACAGTAACCTCATTACAACAGTTTTGATAAGGAACTGAACAATATAAGATGAACTGATGATAGTGATCCCTTGAGTGATCTGGATGATGGTATGATGGTGCAATGAATAGAGTAGAAAAGGAGGGTAACCCTTATGATCTCACTTCCTATGAGAGGACTAGTAATCAAGTGAATTAGGCTGAGGGGATTCAGCCAACAATATTCCCTTTATATACTATACAATCCAGTGCATGGACAAAGTGATGTTATAGATAAGGTGTGAAAAAGAAGCCAGCCATGAGGTTCTAAAATGAAAGAGAACCACACAGTGTTAATCCACAGAGATCTACACTGCCTAGACCTCCATCACTGACCTATCAGGTGATCTGGCATCATCTTCTATGGGAACTAAACCATGAATGAAGGAAAGAGAGTTGCTAGAACAGTGCAAAAGGGAAATTGGGAATAAGGAAAGAATGATCTTCTACACCTTGATGAACTATTACATTGTTAGTATGACCTAGGACTATTGCATCTGGTCTGCATTCTCCTAATACCATATTCTATAATAATGGCATAATCATGGATAAGCCTTGAAGTGAGGGTTCTGGCTCTTGGGTAATTGCATGGCTATTTTTAGGTTGCCAACTTTAAAAGCTGATTCTCAGGGTGCCTGTTATGCATCATACGCTTCACTTGACACTTTTCAGTTTTTCTTTTATCTCTTGATCTTATCTTATCTTTCATCTTATCTTCAGATCACATGATTAGGTCAGGTGACAGGTCACATGACTGATCACATGATCAGGCCTAGACTAATGATGTCATGCATGCAGGCTGCCTCATGGGCATAGCCTCTTTAATCTCTGTTGCTTCTTTTCTTCTCTTCCATTCTATTGCCTCATGCTTGCATGAAGGTATTCATTTCCACTTCTTCTTTCTATTCTTGCTATCATCTTATCTATGATGTCACCTGGTCTGTGTGCATATTCCTGTAGTATATATATGGGGTGTATTCGACTGATCCCTCTCAGTCTAATCCATTTGATCACTTGCCTCCTAGTGTGGTTAAAACCTAAAGGATACTACTCATCCTATCCTCCTACCATTCCATTACTCTGTGATTGTCTGTGTGGTCTTTGTGGCAAGACCCTGCATGGTATCTGCATGTCATCAAGCCCCTGTCTGTGTGAATTATCAAGAAGTATAGTATTTTGCTAGGTGGCTCAACAGTGCCACCCTATTCTGGGTGCTCCACACAGTATCACCATTAGGATCTTCTCCAAGAGTGTACCACAAGGAGGAAACAACTAATAGATAACTGTGAATATGATAAGGGCAAATGGCAGCATATGTCTATGATGCCCACAGGTATAACATTGTCTTGACAATTGCAATAATTGTTTTGAGTCATATAGTATTGATATCTTCACAAAGTAGCAAGTGTCTTTCAAAATATCTTGACTGGGTTCTGTCTTGACCAAGTCTTGAGTTGCTGTACACACAGTAATAAATAGAAAAGGGAGGATAGGGGGTTGGACTGCATTCAAGCAATGCCTCACTCCTAGGCACTCAATGAAGAGTGGGTAGGCAAATAGCTATGCTTTTACTTGTTGTTGCTTAAACATCACTAGGCCACCAGTTAAGGCAGAGTAGGAGAGGTAACAAGTGGATTTGGCTGGGGGACAACAGCCAACACAAGACTCCTTATATACAGTACATGGAGATGCACAGACCAAGCTGTGACTTACTCTCTAGGATATACGCTATTAATGCTATTGATAAGTAGGGTAAAGGGTAAAATCCAGCAGGCAAAGGTTAGGCATTCATCTAAGAAGATCAGAAGCAGAGATGAATGCAGGGCTTACTCTAGAATGGAAGATCATCACAAGATGTGAATAATCAGAAAGAGGATCATGGCAGAGATCCCATTAAGGGTTCTGCAGGGTCATGATCAAGATGGTATCTTGATGAGTGATTGTACCAATTGGATGGTATGGTGGATATAAAGAAGGGATGTACACCATGAGGTGTGGGAGGATCTGAGATGATCAGTTGGGGGTTATGATAGTTGTGAGAAAACAGAAAGAGGGGTTAATGATGTGATCATATAATGAAAAGGAAGATTACACTGTAAAAGATGAGGTGATCACATGGTAAGGGATGTCATGAGAGATGTCATAA